>VZQC01003239.1:2202243-2213984 GCA_009823505.1 Rhizomys pruinosus | reverse complement strand
GGGGAGGGGGGGCTTGTATGTTCAATCAAGTTGATCAAATGAGTGTCCAGTCTATATTGTTGTAGTTTCACCATTCACCCCAATCACAGCCCTTGCATTCTACCTCGCCCCCTCTTCCGCAGATTGTTCCCTAGGCTTAGAAAAGGGGCACAGGTGGATGAGAAGCAAAACAGTCTATATTCTAAAAGCTTTGTTTTTAAAAATATATCACTAAGTCAAGGCTTCATATCCTAAGGCCAGTATATGGGCTAAGATTTCCGTATAAGGTTAAACAATCTATGTCATCTTCACAGGCTATAATTATATAAAATATTTAATTTTGAAAACATAGTGCTAATGGAATCTTGAGTAGCCTTTTATCTAAAACAACAATTCTTCATGGATGCTTTGTCAACATGGTGCCTTTAAATGTTCCAAGGACCATCATGCCATATTGAAGGTGAATTTGCTTCTTAGGAAGCTATTGTCAATATCCATTACCATCCTGGGCCTTACTTGTACAAGTTAGACAAATACTCTAGCACTAAGTTGCAATCTTAGTCCCTCTGAAATGAACTCACTTTGTAGACCAGGCTGGCCTTGAACTCACACTGATCCTCCTGCCTCTGCCTCCTGAGTGCTGGGCTTGAAGTTGTTCACCACCACAATGGGCACAAACCACTGTATCAATTACAGTTCCCCATAGGCTCAGGGTAATGTGTATATTCACCAGGGTATAGATAGCTTACCAATGACCTCATGCCCAAAGTAAAGAGACTTTCCTCCATTCCCAGCCATCAAGAATCATTAGCTCCTTCAGGAGGTGTGGGGCAAGCCCTCCCCCATTCATGATGGAATATTAACTGGCTTGATTGTGTGTAGGTTTTGTCAGGTTAGCACTGCTGCTGTGAGCTCAGCTATGAAGCAGCCATAACATGTCCAGATGAAAACATTTCCCACTCTATTTCCCATCCTGTTTTTCATTCTCATCCCCTCTCCCATAATGCTACTTGAGCCTTAAAAGGAGGGTCCCTTGTATGCTTGAAGAATCACAGTCACTTATTCTCAACATTTTTCACAGTTATGAATTAACCACTGCCCACTGGAAAATGAAGCTTCTAAACACAGTTGAGAGTATCTATAATTTCTTGATAAATATAAACATTTTAGAAGGCAGATTGACAACAGGAATCTTATTAAACCAACATTACATGTACTCCCTAAGGCTTCTAACCATGAGTTTTTGAACAAGTTTACTGTACCAGGAAGAACTTACCTTCTGTAGAGTGGGCCTCAAATTCAAACAGAAGGTGTTTGATAACATTGATAACTATCATTACACTGTTATACCAACGTACATGTTTTGCCTGAAAGTTTGGTACTGGGGCATTCTTGGTTAAATGCTGAGCTGTAGTAGCCAGTATGCTGAGAATTACGCAGTGCCTGTGCAGAGTTTGTCCCTCATCAACCTAACCTGCCCTAGGCAGGGAAGATCATACAAGCAGTTGAGTTGCAGACCTGGGCTAATCACAAGGCAACACGATGACTGCACTAAGAGGAGAGTGGAATGTAAACAGTACATAAACCCTAATCTTTCCCCCAATAAAGGAATCTGTGGCAATTCGCCCTCTGCCTGCCAATTTCCAGGGTCTGTGTCTTGACTCTGCCTCTCTCACACCATTTCATTCACGGTTGGACTATGAAAATCCCCAGCAGGCCTGGGGGATTTTCTACATCTGGCACCCAATGTGGTATTCTGATCCCCTAGTGCTGGCGAGGCACCCCCTTCCTTGATTGCTGAGTAGGCCCCTTTTGTGTTCTTTGTTCTTTTGGCCAGTGTGCTAGGGTGATCACCAGGCCCCTACCCACCTCACAGACCCCTCTCCTCCCTTACCATTTTCTGCCCTCATGGATAATATTCCTCTCCAGATTCGGGAGCTATGGACAGCTGCCCTAAAGGCTCTCCTCCAGACCCCTGGCCTTAAAGTGAAATCCCGGGACTTGGATTCATTTGGGAGGAGGCTGTTTGCATTGCCCCTCCTCGCCATAATTGCAAGCCTTAAGGGCTCCTCTGTGGAGGATGTTCTGCTTGAGCATAACTTGCCCTTCCACAAGAACACCGAGGAGAAGTTGGCCCTGCCTTTCACTAGGACGAGGAAGGTTCTCCCCATCCCAATCCCTCCAAACTCCCTTCATCTGCCCATGCTAGGGATACTCATTCATACCCCCCCACACCAATATACCCTTGGAGGGGGGGCCCAGGAAGCTGTCTCCCACTGGAGGATCTACAGACATCTAGTTCAGCTGGCTGTGTCTTTTGGGAAAGAAATAGCTCAAATTCTTTTTTTTTCTTTCTTTCTTTTTACTTTCACTTTGGTTTTGGTTAAACTCAAGTTTCTGGTCTGGGGTGCTAGGTTAAGAGAAAGTGGACACAGTATTGCTCTCTGGAGTGCCCACGTGGCAACCTTTCCATCTCTGCCAGAGACCCATTTTGGGGTCTGGCAGCTGGATCAGTTGGGGTGCTGCATGGCTTCCAGGGGTATATTATAGGCTCTTGCCTCCAGGGGGTGAGGGAGAACAGTCTGGAACAGCTTTTTGGGCTCTGTCATGTTTCTGCAATAATTTTTGAGCCTGTTTCCCTCCCTCCTTTCTTCCTCATGGGAGGAAAAGGGACATCTCTGTGTCTGTGCCCTCCTTGCTGATCTGGATGGCAGTCCCTCCTGTGTGTTGTGTGCTGTGTGTTTGTGCTGAGGAAGAGTTTGTCTCAGAGAACTAGGTGAATCAAATTCATGAAAACTGTACTTCACTCCATGCTTTTAGCCTCCATTGGATGAAGGCATTACATAAAATTGTTGTGATCACTTTAAGATGTTAGAGCAGCCCTCTCACCCCAGGCTCCTGATATTTTGAATGTGTGTTTGAGTCTTTTTAAACTAGGAACTCAGTTCAGCTTATGGATAAGAACATATTTGGAGGGTGTAAGTGCCTTAAGCCCTCATACTCAGTGAAATCTTATTCTGACATGCTTAATCAGAAACATAAATATTTAATTAAATTTTTTAAAATTTATTTTCTATGTGTATGAATGTACTCTCTGCATGTAGGTTTGTGCACCCGTGTCGTGCAATGCTGTGAAGGTCAGAAGAGGGTGTTGGATTCACCTGGACCTGGAGTTCTCCTGGAAGTGGAATTACAGACAGTTCTCAGCCACCATGTGGGTGCTGGGGATTGAACCTGGGTCCTCTGCAAGAGCAGTCAGTGCTCTTAACCACTAGGCCATCTCTCCAGCCCCAGAAATATGAATATTTTAATGGTGTGACCTGGGTACCCTAAAAATATCTTTCCAAACTCTCTTCCAGCACTCAGGAGTCCAAAGTATGTGTGTATCTTGGTCTGGTTTGGGTGGAGAACTGATACCAGAATGGCCCGGGGCAGCCCTGTTTCTTGCTTCCAAGGGTGGGAGAGAGCAGCCTGGGATAGCTAATGGGCTGTATTGTGTTTCTTATCTGGCCCCCTCCTCCATCCTCCTCATAGGAAGTGAATATAATTTGCTGGGTTTGAACTGTTGTTCTGCTGGTCTGGCTACTCCTGGAAATTCCCCAGCCAGGTGTGGTGGGCCACACCTTTAATCCAAGCATGCTTTCAATCTTAGCACAGAGAAGATTTCTAGGTGATTTTCCTAATGCTTTTTGTCCAATACAGAGTTACCCTGTCAAGCTGTACAAATCAGAGACTAATGGCTGTGACAGGCCATAAAGTAGGGGTTCAAGATCCCCACACTAGACTCTGGGTCCAGACTCCAAGAGGGTTAGCTGGGAAGGTGACCTCCATTGTCTCTAATGACCCAGTAGGGTGCCTGTCATTTCCTGTGAGAAGCAGGCTGCTTCATGAACAGCACCTTGGTTAAAACATGTTTACAAAAATCTACCCAGATGGTTTTAAAAATGTAAAGATCATTACTGTAGAATTTCTGCATCAGAACAAATAACTGACCCAATTTAATCCTAAATTAAAAATAGGAAAATTTACCTCACAGCTAGATGACCTCATTACTGTACAAATTGTGAAGGTTAAAATGTTGTTATATTGAGTGTTATAAATTTAGAGTCATGTTTTACTCTGATTTAAGTTTTCCTCTTTAATTTAGAGTTTTCATCAAGGTGCTGGAGTTTTGGGTTTGAAACTAATTAAACATATTTGTTTTATGGAGCTGTTTAAATGAATAGGCTCACATCTACTGCTAATGATTTACTTGATATCAAGTTGATTCACAAGTAAACTGACATGTGAGCTAAAACTTTTAAATTGCACTATGGCCATTGGTCCTTAAAATATAAGTTCATTTTAAGGAATAATCACTTCTGTTCTAGGGTGCAATTTATTTCCATGCGTTACACATGTGGAGACATTTGCCAGGCCTAAGTAAAAATATCTCTAAGAACTCAAAGAAAATTGGTCATTCAAAATCTGCTCCTAAGCTGGCATGAACATCCCACAGTTTATACTAGTGTATTTGAGATAACTGTCCCATCTCATTACATGGAAAATAAATATTAATTATTAGTAAATATGCACAATTAATGGTAAATCTGTTCATAAATGCTATGTCTCATGGATATAAAAAGGTGGAAAATGTTAAAAAGTTATTTTTAGTAAGGATCTATGTGAAGATGATGAAAAAGTCTATGCAAGTAATAAAAGTCTGAGGAGTTTTGTTGTGACAGGTAAAAAGGACATTACATAAATAAGCTTAAATTTCTAAGGTTTGGTCAACTAATTCAAGAATAGAAATGCATATCTAGTCAAGGTTTGTTTAAGAGTGTTCAGTTTTTGTCCAACCTTTATATGCATATCACATGACACTTCATGGTAGAGTAAAATGATAAGATACCTGTATTAAATTAAATTGGTATAAACACTCAAGCTAGTTTACTAGTGTCCTGAATAGGATTGTCAATATACAGAGTTAATTCTCAGTCCACTCCTGGCTTGAACCTGACTCCCTGTTACAGCTTTAGATTAAATGGACACAGACAAATACTGGGTTACCTATGGCTACTGAAAGTGTACTTTATGCAAGAGTTGCTTTTGATATTTCTTTTGACCTAACCAATAATTTGGCTCAAAAAGCTAGGTTCTATCTCCCTGAACCACTTGCATGCAGTCCAAAAGAAGACAGTTTAGAAGAACTTGGTAATCCTTATCAGTTTATTTCCTGTCTTGTAGTATGTCTTACAACTCCTGCCTTTCTGGTAAAACTATAAATCAGGATAAGGGGTCTGAAAAAGAAAAAAAGATTGTTCCTGTTTGTACTAATTGTAGAGAACACTTTACATTTAAAATAAGCCTGAAATCGTTTAATTTGATATTGTGGGTTATGCCTCCTTAATCTATGGTGCTAAGTCCCTCCTCCAGTCAATATTATTCAAAGTCGCTTGAATTATTGTCCAAGCCTTATTTAAAATATTATACAGTAATTAAAGGTGTTAGACTGGTTTAATTTAGCCTTTCTGGATGGATAATGACCATACTTAATTGCCCATACCAATTTGGCTGAGGGGTATATGGAACAACTTTCTTTCTTGCCCTCTAAGGTCAACAAGTCCTGGGGGACTATGTCTGGGAGCATCTCCTGAAATGTCCTGCAATTGTAAGTCACCAGTCCTCCTAGGCAGGGAGGTCTTAGAGATCCACTAGCCAGTGTCCAGTCTGTAAAAAAGAGGGAAGCCTGGTCTAGCAAGACCTGACTTTGTCTTCATGTGGATGGAACTTGTAAATGAAAAGCCAAAAGGAGACGGAGGCCTCTCCCCCCAAAATCTGAGTGGCCTCTGAAGGACCAGATCCTCAACTGACATTGAAAAAGCAAACGTTGGTTAATCTGGGCTAACTGTATGGACTTAAACATCTGAGAGGAAAGTATAACTGAAAGATAAATAATCATTATATTTCCTTTAAAGTCTGAAAGATTGTGCCTCCAAACACTAGATTTTAAGTAATTTAAAGTCATATGAGGTCTGTTGTTACCAAATAATAACGTTTCCTCTTTCTGTTTAAGCAGTTACCTAAGGGAAAACTCACATGTGACTATCAAAAAATTCCTGGAAAGCAGTTGCTTAGTCCAGACATTATGGACAAATTAACAAAAGGAGAAGCCCAATAATGGATTCTTTGGAACCCCTTATTGAGAGGTTCCAATGGACTTTTAAGTTGGATATTTAATTCACCCTGTTCCTATCTTGGTTCCCTGCATAGAAAATGTACCTAACTACTCTCACCATCATAGGCACTGGTCAAGGATTTTTTTCTCTCTGTAACTATACTTCTTGGGGCTTTTTAGATAGATCCACTGATCATGTACCCCAGTCACCATCTCCTATGCCCCTTTTCAGCATGGAAGAAGTCAGAGCTGTTGCCACCCTGATTTCCTCTTGGCAATTGGGGTAATCTCCTGAGAGGTAATGTGATAAAAGTAGGAGCTAAAAATTGACTAGGTTGTTTAGGGTCAAGACTCCCCAAAAGAGCCACTTTCTTTCTCAGCTGAGAGCTGAGGACTTCCTGGGTCTGCCTGTGAACTTATCCTTCTGATTGCTCTGAACCATGGCTCATGCATCCTTAATTCACTTGTCAGATTTATTGACCAGTAGCTAAATTCCATTAAAATCATGGTTCTAAGGACCCAATATAACTCCCCAGCAGAGTACATTCCATCTTGGAAACACCAACTGTGGTTGACTCTTTTGAACTTCCTTCACAGATTTGAAGGCCACATAATGAGAGGGAGAAATGAGTTGCCACCCCAGGTTTTCCTCATTCTGCCTGACCCCCTACCTAGTCCTCAATATTACATGTTTATATAGTGAACTTGGTGACATTATTAAAGACTTCTGGTTGCAACAGTTTATTAACTACACCTTGACCCTTGGTTCTCAAATTGTCTCCCTTAACTCTATCTGCCTGGAGGT
The DNA here is from genome assembly GCA_009823505.1 of Rhizomys pruinosus. NCBI lineage: Eukaryota > Metazoa > Chordata > Mammalia > Rodentia > Spalacidae > Rhizomys > Rhizomys pruinosus. The sequence continues at coordinate 2,207,043 of VZQC01003239.1, read as the reverse complement.
CATAACCTTTGATATTAGCTTTGTTTCTTAGGTGTGGCCTAGCTAAATTCCATTTTTGATCCTGCTATATTGGTCAGCTGGGGCATCCTCTGCCTCCTCACCTTTTTCTGCATTTTTCTCTTCAGGTGTTTGTTTCTTTTTGCCTGCAGCCAACGCCAGGTCAACAACGACCCAGGTCCTCTCAGCGATGGTCAATAGGGACTCTGCACGTACCCCTCCCGATGAGGTGATTCAAATCTGGCTCTCATCCATCCACGATTCACGGGAATGAGCTTGTCTCTCCACTCTGCGGTATCGCTCCTGGCCTCTTCCCTCAGTGGCTGGCCAGTCAAAGACAGGTAAGACCCTGCAAAACCAGGGCAACCTAGACAGATGCAGTCAAAATGTCAGAATGCCAGAGGTGGGGTCAACAAGGTTTGGGCATAGCACCTGAACTCCCACTGGACCGGTAATCATGCAAAATTAAATACAAAGAGTGGAAATGTGGTAGCCAGTATTCTGAGAATTATGCAGTGCACCCACACACAACCTAACTGCCCTATGCAGGCAAAACCATACAAGCAGCTGAATTGCAGACCTTTGCCAATCACAAGGTGACATGATGACTCCACTAAGAGGAGAGCAGGAATGTAAGCAGCGCATAAACCCTAACCCTGCCCCTAATAAATGAATACATGGCAGCTCGCCTACTGCCTGGGTTCACCCGATTCCCAGGATCTGTGTCTTGACTCTGCATCTCTCACCCCCTTTCATTCACAGGTGGACCACAAATTTCCACAGCAGGCCTGGGGGATTATCTACACTGAGGAAGACCACTTATGTCTTTCTCCCTTGGATGCCTGCCTGTCACCTTTCTGTACTATGAATGCTAGCCAGTATGGAGAGTGTTTCCTGAGCAGTGTTGTTTTCTCTATGCCATTCAACCAAAATCTATTTTGTTTTCATCAACAGATCACTATCATCTACCTATGCTTGGCAATAAAGAACAATGTCCATAACATGTGCTGTTTCAAGTGTCTTTGGGTCCTCTCTGATCAATAACTTTCAGGGAGCTATCATTTTGTTTATATTCTATAATATAAATTTAGTGATGTCATTTTGTCTTATATAGGCCTTTAGATTTGGGGAAAAATTATATGATATATAAGACATTTTTGAAAACAGAGTTGAGGAAGAAATTAGATGATTGAAGTATCACCTATGCTAATGGATAGGTAGAATTAATATTGTGAAGATGACTGTCCTACAAGAAGCAAACTATAGATTTAACAGAATGCAAAGAAAATTCCTATGACATTTATCACAGAAGTAGAAAAATAAACATCTTTTCATACAAGTTTTATTTAATATGCTTTTTAAAATCAAACAATAACATTAAAACCATATATACATAGTTTTCATTAATGCTAATCATGAAATCCAAAATTTCCCTGAATATTATATTATCAAATATTGGACCATTGTTCCTCAAAGAATTACAGAGGTAAGCTCTGAGGTCCCTGGTAATAAAATCTTCAACAATCTTTCAAACAATCAATCCATCCATCACTATATAACTTTGCTGCAATTTTCTTTCTTTTTGGTGAAAACATTCAAAATCAACACTCTTAGAATGATTCAAGAATACACTAGAAAATGTTCAGTGTATCTACCATGTAGTATATTAAAATCCCAAGGTTTACCCATTTTGGTAACTAAAACTCAGCAGCTTCTATCAATAATTTTCTCACTTCTTTCTTCCACTTATGAAGCCATCCCCATATAACCTTGCTTTATATCCTTAGTCAGTACACCTGTACTTCACTAGTGTTAAATTCACACCCAAGAGACTGTATTTTATGCTTTGCACAAAGCTCACGAAGCAATGTGTTTTCTACTTGATGCATGTCACAGCCTTTTTGCACTCCAGTATTCTAAGCAGCTCTTCCAATCTGTGCTTTGTGAGCATCTATCCCACTCTTCGATGTTCATGATTCTAGTCTTAGCGTTTTTTTTTTTTTTTTTTTTTTTTTTTTTTTTTTTTTACATTCCTTACATGCAGTAAATTTATGAAGTCTGGAATCAAACTATAGATAAAATACAAAACATATTTAGAGAGTCACAGTTTAATGCTAAACTTGTGTACAGGTAAAATTATATCTTTACATTCGTAAATGACATGATGAGTTGATGTATATTTTAATGTACTTAAGAAATAAGATTTGACATCTTCCAAAATGTGTACAGTAAAAGTCTCCAGGGCTTCCTGATCACTTTTTCACTATTAAATTTTATTTATGCATAAAACTAAATAAGATTTGTTCTTTCTCATAAATGTTAGAACTGAGAAAAATATAGACATAAAACAAAAGCTATATCTACAGCAATAACAATCAATGTGATCTTATTTTTACTGACCAGTTACTCAGTGTGAAATATGTGTAATGAGTTAGTGTTAGGAACCACAAATATGGGACATCATGCATCATGTTTTTCTGAGACTGTGTTTCTTCACTTAGCGTAATAGTTTCCAGTTCCATCCATTTGCCTACAAATTTCATGATTTAATCCTTCTACACTGCTGCATAGAATTCCATTGTATAAATATACCACATCTTCATTATCCAGTTGTCAGTTGAAGGACACTTGTGCTGCTTCCAGCTTTTCACTTTTGTGAAAAAAGCAGCAATAAACATGGTTGTGCAGGTAAAAAGTAAGCATCTTAGTACCCTATTTTACAATCACCTTCACTAAAAATTGGTGGTTATTCCATGTTCTTCTGAAAACTTAGTGTGATTTGGAAACATTAGGTATGTACTCACTGAACTATGTTGAGGCATAGAGAAACTGATCAAGTACAAAACCATATCCTTTATGAAAGATGTATATATTTTAGTTAGATATTCTCAAACAATATACTATATTAGAAGCAATAATGTTGAATATTTTGATATAAGTGTTCTTTAAGGACTGATATGTGACTGAATATGTTTCTGAACATAAAACAAAATTAGTGAAATCTATAAAATTTGCTTTTAAAAATGAGAACAGAAAAAACAAAACAAGAAAAATATATTAAGAAAATTGTCTATTTGCACAGCATTTTACTTAAATTTTAAATGTTTATGCCATTATGAATTATGTATTAATATACTCATTGGAATATTGCAGTGTCAATCTTTGTGTGTGCACACACAGTGTGGTGTGTGTGTGTACATTACTCTGTATGCATAAGAATTAATGATTTGCATGTGCTGTGCCCACATGGGGAAGTGCAAAGTCTTGCTTGAGTATCAGTCCCTGCATTTCACCTTCCAGAGACAGCATCTCTATCTTTTTATTTTCACTACCATGCATGATATATTAGATACAGTGGTTCATCTTTCTTTGCTTTCAATCTCCCAGAAGAAATAATGGGGTTACAGATCCATGTGGTACTATACCTCAGTTTCATGTGAGGTCTTTAGATCTCTGAACTCAGGTTGTCTCACTTGCACGTGAAGGACTTTAATTACTAAGCAAATTCTTCAGTCTAAACATTTTTCCTCTTTTATTTGTTTACTTTTTAAGGGATTCTACAAGATAATAACACAGTTGTTTTCAGATAACATTGACATTACTCAGTTTGCCATACAATTAGGTAATTGGTGCATTTTTTTGAAGTGAGCCAAATTATTAAGCATAAGCAATGAATGTAAGTAACATTCATGTAGAACCAATTTGCAAGTATCTATGTACAAATTTTGACAACCCAAGGTTCCCATAGTCCAGTTGGAGATGCTTGTATGCACATGTATGTTGATCAATTAGGAGTCCAGTCTATATTGCTGTAGTCTCACAATTCACCCCAATCTCTCTACAGCCCTTATATTCTACCACGCCTCCTCTTCCGCAATTTGTTCCCTAGGCTTTGGGAAAGGAGCACAAGTTGGTGAGAAGCAAAACAGACTATTTTCTCTGGATATGTCATTTTGGACTTTAGTTGTTCGGGTTGTTTCCCTTCATCTGTTGACAGCTTATCCAGTGATAACTTTTTAGTCATACTAATAAAGCACAAGCAATTGGATGTACAGGCATTTAAGCAGTACTAATTATTATGGCAAGCTAAGCTGTGAGCATAGACACAGATGCTTGGATGGTATGCTAATCCACAAACTGTTGTTTCTCTATAAAGGGTGACAAGTTCTTACTGTGGCTTATAACATCTCCTAACCACTAGAGGACATAAGCTTGTGGCATCCACTGTGAGTTATTCCTCCAAGGAGAGAGCTAATAGCCAATTGGATTTGGGATAATATAGACACATGGCTGCCACTGTTGTACAGTATCTCCAGGCAGTTGAGGTGTAGCTGATACTGATGGAGGAGTTTTGCTTGTCTCAATGAGACCAATATTTTGCTGTATTGCTTTTGTTGCCTTTGGTAATTCTCTCTGGCATTTCAGAGGCCAGTTGTACATTAGCAAGTGACGTCTCATAACATTTTTTCATGCTCACACCAGGTCTTCAACAACAGGAACTTACTGCCTTTCTCTTTGCATATATCCCACTTATAGGCAAAAGGCCTTTATAATTTTGGGGGGTCTGAATCCTCTAGAGAATATCTAGGCAGAATAATTCATTGCTGAGATCAGACATTTCCTGTACTAACATATTTTGCTTAATTACACAGCTTATAAACACTTTACTATTGAATTTGGCTCTAGATAGAGAATTATCCTTTCACAGTTCCTATGCCTATCAGTCAATTAAAAAAGGGTAGTTATACCTGTTTTATAAGAAATTACCACTGTAACAGTTGGCTCTAATTTACAGTTAGGGAA
>VZQC01003239.1:2126172-2200509 GCA_009823505.1 Rhizomys pruinosus | reverse complement strand
CTATGCAGCAGTAAAGAGGGACAACATCATGAAATTTGCAGGTAAATGGATGGAGCTGGAAGACATTATGTTAAGTGAAGTAACACAGTCCCAGAAAAACAAACGACAAATGGTGTCCCTCATATGTGGATGCTAGTACCAACAACCCAGATATAAATATTTCTCATGGAGAGGGAGGCATAGTAAAAGAACAACAGAAAGACTGCATCAGAAAATGGACTGAAATGGTGAATTGGAAAGGGGGGATGGGTGGGAGAGGGACACGGGTGTATATTCGATTAAGGCATATTTAATTGACATGAGTTCAGCAAGTACCCAGTTTCGCCTAGACACTGTCTAAAGGATACATGGTGTTTTAGGACTTAGTAAAAGTAAATATGTGTATATTAAACAACATTGATTTACAGGCTCTGATAAAAACGGTAATGCATCTGAGTTAAATGGAGATATAATTCACTGTTGTCCACATTTGTTTTACATAAAATCTGTAGAGCAATAACTTTGGGATTGGCACATACAAATGTTCTCTATAATTTCTCTGTTGTACAGTATCACCTTGTAGCATTCTCTTTAAGGTGATTTAACATAAAAATTAAGTTTGCTTCCCAAGTTTATCATATATAGTCACCCAAAACAACATGGGTGAATTTGATGAAATCTGTGCCTTGATTCCACCCTATAGTTATGTATAATGCAAGTGTCTTCTGGAGACTTATGGGTTAGGAACACAGAGTTTTCTATTTGTATCCCAGAAGGAATACTACCCCACCTCCCACCTCCCTCCTTTTGTTTCTTAAAATTTTATGTTTTGACCTATATATGCCTAAGTTGTATGACAAATACCCATAAACAGGAGCCAAGGTATAAGTAATAATTAGCAATGTTTAAATACCTATATATCTAATCCCTTGTGCTTCATTAGTAGGATTGAAAGGTTATTCCTGGACAAACTGTCAGGCCATGAAAGGAAACAGCTGGAACTGATCAGAGTCCAAAACGACATCTCCAGACAAAGTAGACTGTTCTGCTTCTCATCCACCTGTGCCCTTTTTCTAGGCCTAAGGAACAATCTTCCGAAGAGGGGGAGTGGTAGAATGTAAGGGCTACGATTGCAGTGAATGGTAAAACTAGCAATATAGTCTGGACACTTATTTGATCAACTTGATTGTACATTCAAGCCCTTCCAGCTGGATGGTGGGAGCCTTGGACTATGTGGATTTGGGCACAACTGCTTGAAAATTGGCTTTATATGAAGGATGCTTGCCCCCCCCCACCAAAAAAAGGAGGTAGATACTGAAAAGTCTTTAAAGCAGGTTTTCATGCCAGGCCTGAAGAAAGCCAAGAGCTTGGAGGAAGATAGTCATTAAAATCCTCTCTGTAAGATTTGCAGTTTAAAAGGGTATACTTAAAAATAACATATATTTATGTAGAGAGGTATTTCAGTAGAGATTTATACAGAAATACAAAATAAACCCTATAAGTTATGGACTTGATTTCTCTGAAGTCATATTCCAGTCATATAGTTTTAAAGAGCAAAGTGTATATTGGGTAAAATTTATTTGGCAGGTACTCAACTCTGCCCAAGCTTTATCCACATATTATAGGATATTTTAAGGCTTAGTGAAATGTTTAGATTAGTTAAGTTTGGTTGTAGGTTTCTGTGAAAATGGCAATACATTTGAACTAATTGGGAACATAAAATGTTAACTGTTTTATTTATAATTTGTATTGAACTTCCAACAATAACTTTGGGGCTAAGGTGCACAAATGGCCTCTATATTTTTCTGAATTATACAACATCACAGTGTAACACTTTCTTTTACTTGTAGGACAATTTAAAGGAATTAAGTTTAAATTTACTTCCCAAATAAATAGCGTACAATCAATGAGAAACAGTTTGGGTAAATTTAATGAAAACTTATGCCTCAGTCCCAACATTTTTAGTTGTTGCACTTTCAGAATTACAAAATGAGACTGCTCTAATGTGTTTATAATTATTAGGCATTCTGAGCCAGTGGTGGTGGTTTTTCCATTTAATACCAGCACTCAGAAGGCACAGGCAGGTTGATCACTGAAATAGATGCCAGCTTGGTCTATTTAGTGAGTTGCATGCTAGCTGAGGCTACAGGGAGACTCTGTCTCAAGCCAAACAAAACAAAACAAATTATTTAACATTTTAAATTTGTTCAAGTAATTATTTTCACAACCTGTTTATACCAATGAGTTATTCCAGTCAGTAATGTCTCTCATATCAGAGAGTTTCTTTCATAGTATTTTATTAGGCACATCTGGTGCATATATAATATATAATATGTATATTATATATTATATACACTCTCCAGTTTTGTTTCTGTGGGAGTGCCGTAAGTGGTACTAAACTTTATGCTATTTTTGGTGGCAGATGTGGTTATGTTTTAGAAGTAGACTATGTTCATATGTTTGTTTGTTTGTAGAATATATCCTTTATCTTACTCCCATTAGTGATTGATAATATGTCTTTGAGTACGCTTGGCTGAAATGCGTATCTGAGGAGAATCATTTTTGTTTTCTTTTTCATTTTTTGTACCAAGGTATTGTACCTCTTTCAAGGTGTAAATGAATTTTTAGTATTCCTTAGTTATTTAATAAATGTGGTTTCTCTAAATAGATATGTGATTGAAATTAGTAATTACAATATTAATTTCAATAATATTTCAAAATTATTGTCTTTTTTATCTTCATATTATTATTCTTTCCCCCTCCAACTGTGTAGTCTCATATAACTTCTTTGACCTACTGATTTGTGCTGGTATTGAATAGTTCCTGTTCCCAATGCAAAATATTAAGTTTATAAGTCCACTGAATATATTTTTTCAATTGAAGAAATCTTAGCAATTTCAGATATATGATTTTTAATAATTTCTATAACTCACCTAATGTTCTTTGCTAGAATATTGCTTTATGTCTCAATGTTTTAAAACCTTTTACTCTTCCCCCACAGTTTTTAGGGTTTATTAAATTAACAATTTCTTAGTCTGAATATTATCAAATTAATTCACTCATTAATTTTCATTTTATGGTTATGAGTGTTTTGCCTGCATCTGTATAATGTGTTCACAGAGAGGCCAGCATTTGAATTTCCTGGAACAAGAAATGTAGAGGATCTTTAACCGTCATGTAGGTTCTTAGAACCAAAACTGTCCTCACTGCAAGAAAAGTCAATGATCTTAACTGTGGATCCATCTCGTGAGGCTTTATTTTTATTTTAAAATGAGGTCAGTGTTTCATAAAAGCTTCTGGTGCTTATTGAAATGATTTCACCTGGGCTTTCGAGGATTAGGTATTCATTTGTCTTCATTAATATTAACTTGTTCCTTTCCTTGCAGAGATTATAAGTTGATGATTTTTTTATATTCACTAATATGTTGGTCACTTCCACTATTTCAGCAGTGTCTGCTGACCTGGTGCAATTTTACCACAAGTCAGCTACTGTAGAATTGTCACTCCTTGCTCATCCTTGCTTCAGACACACTCTTGGTGCTTTGTTCAGAAAGGACCTGGGGGGTACTTACATAGTATTCCTTGCCCTGGGTTAGGGGAAGCATAGAACTCTAACTCATGTTCACAGTTACACCTCAAGGTGAGCCACCCTGAATGGATTTGTGCTGAATCACCATGAGTGTATGATCTCTATGATCCTATGTTATGTCTGGTGATAACACTGTCAAATAATGTTCACACACTGAGTGTATGATTCATCATAGTCAACAAACACTGAGCTAGGATAAATGCATGACCTTCATAAGCTGCCTATTGCTGAAAAATATTTTTTCCAAGAATACTACACTTTTAGGTAATGCTACCTAGAAGTCTAACAGAATGCCCTGGAGCTATTTCAAAGGCTCTGTCTGCTCTCAAGCTTCCAGCTGGTGCTGGTAGAATCTCTCCAATGTTAGTTTTCAGCAATCCAGTACTGAGTTCTTCAGTAAATATTGTGATTTCTATCTAGATATACCACTTGTCCATGGGTTCTTACATTAGTTTTACTGTCTCAATATAGGGAATGAGTGATCAGTATAATCTCAGTGTACTAGGCTGAATTGGGACACACCTGAATCTCACAGCCACAAAGAACTTGTGCAATCTGTGGAATATACCAAAATCTAAACAATAGCTGGTAATAGGCACAGGTACCTTATTATTGGGACAAGTATGATGCTCTTCTCAATTACTACGTTAGTGGAACTGTATTACCTAATCGTCAGAGATTTTTTGGGGGAATTTGAGAGTAACAATCTCTTTGGAATCTCACCACTGTCATAATCTACCTGAACAATTTCAAGGAAAATGTATTTTTTTGCCTCAGGCCCACAAAAAAGGAGGAAATATTGCAACCTGAAAGTCCACGCTTACTGTTCATTTCATAGACATTTGTCTGCTGTGGTATCTAGTCTACACATTACATCTCTGACCTCTGACCTGAAAATGATGTCCGGTTATTCTCTTATATGCTGTGCCTCAGTATAGTGGGCTTGGCACTTGGATCTGAGACAAAGGTCAAATGTTAGCATTTTTGCTCACTTCCTAATCATTCCTATTGTTCAATTCTTTATCACTCGAGGTTTAATGGCACGGTGAATTCATTAGCACCTGGCTCCTTTACCTTTTAGTCTCATTCAATGGATTATAGCCTCACACTACAGTTTTGAGATATTAAATCATGATATAGAATCATTTAAAATGAACACATTAAAGGATGGGTTACTTTTCTGATCTTAATCTAACACATTTACCTTTCCGCAAATCATTTTGTGAGGCAAGTGCTGCACAAATGGGCCCCAGTTCAGCAGCACTTCTTAAACTCCTGGCCAAATCTTATTATGACTAATGTATTATTAACATTCTCCATGGACTCTTTCACCACAGAAACTGCAGCAATCTTCATTATTGCCTCCTGGAGTGTTTAGATTGTGTGGGAGAGCAGATCTCATATACAAATAATGACTTTTCCAGCCCCACACTGCCTAATAGTGGACTGTGAATCTTGCATATACACTGGAAAGCCCCCACGCCAAAAATGTTTGTCATTCACCCTGATAACAAGTTATACTTAATTAAAAATTACACATTGCCCCATGGAACCTAAACTCCATAAGCACTCTTGCAGTTAAGCATTCATTGATATATTGTCAATCTTGAATCCTTTGTTGTATTGCAGTTTCAGGAATGTATGGCCTCCATGTGTTTGGTCAATTGTCAGATACTATGGTGTTGGGTTAGCTATTTCTCCTACAGACTTATTGGCTTGAGTAATCCTTTAGTATTAGCTGAACAATCAAGGGATTTATTACTGTTTAAATCCAGCAACATGTAGTGTGATGAAACTCTCCAGAGTAGCTCTGTTTTGTCTTTCAACAGTGACTACTTTGTTCATGGATCCAGAGCAAGGATTATTTCAGCTCAAAAAATCTCACACAGAATATCTTGTAAAGGTGTCTATGTGCGTTATGAGTCTCACCTCTTATACTTGAGGTCACATCCAATGGTGTGTTTTAAGTAATTACTGATAATGGTGGTAACAAGTCATTATATGGAATTCTCCTTTTGGTGAAAAAAGAAAACTATATGGGGGCTTACTAAGTCACAGATACTCATAGCATAAATCCAAATTTGTATGTCTTTCGTTAGTTTTAATTTTCATGTCGCTATGACAACATAATTAACATGAACAATTTAAGAGAAGAAGAGCAGGACTTGAGAGCTAGGTGAAGGTCCCAGAGACATGGTGGTGAGAAGAGGAAGGTCCCAGTGACCCAGGGTGAGAGGGAGTCCCACCCCTGTTTCCATAAGGGATGGGTGAAGATACCAACAATCTGGGACAAGGAAGTGGTGTTCCCAGCACCCCTCGCCCCTGCAATTTGTGGTGTGGACATCCTACTGGGAATAACAGTAGTGACATCAAGGCACAAGGTAACAGAAGAGACAGCAAACCTACCACTCCACAGCCAACCTAAAGAAACAGGCCAGCAGGAAGCGTCTAGAGCAAGCAAGAGGGCATGTTCAGCAGCTAGCCTACATTATTTGTTATATGTTCAGATCTCTGGAGAAGCTTCAGACCGGAAAGAGAAGTAGTAGCTGGACCTTCCATTACACAACCCATTGTGAAAACCTTAAACTTAGGCCAGCCAGCCCTTCATAAACAAGAAGAAAATGATGAAGTCACCTGAAGAAAACAAGTAAAGTAAGTGTTCAACACATCAAAGAAATACATGAATTTTGCATCAGATTACAACAAAACAAACCCACATACCCAAAACACAAGCAAAAAACAAAAACATGGGGAAATCAAATAACAAATCCCCATCAAATTCTGTCAGTCCTATAGAAGACTCCAGGAATGAGATCTCCCTGTAGGTGACCCAGGACACAAATCTTAAAAAAAAATAATCATAGGCATACTCAAATCAAGGAATACAAAGAACAAATCAGAGGACTAAAAGGAGAGAATGACAAACTGTGGAAAGACCTAGAAGAACAGAATGACAAATGCCAGAAAGAACTAGAGGGAGAGAATGACATGCTCTGGCAAGAATTAGGGACATAGAATGAGAAACTACAGAAGGAAGTGGAAACACTGAAAAAAAATCACATGCTGAAATGAAACAGAAAACCAACTAGAGAATCAAGGATCTAAGAGGAGAGAATGGCAGGCTCCAGAAGTAAGTGGAAAAAAACTGAAGAAATCACAGGGTGAGATGAAAAAGGAAATTGAACAGTCATCAATTCAGCAGGAAAGGGGGGTAGAAAGCCTCAGTAACAAACTATATGATGCAGGAAATAGATATCATCACTGAAAGATAATGTGGAAGAATTGAAAGGCTCCAGAAAAGAGTATCAAAATTATAATAGAAGAAATTTCCCCAAACTGAAAAACAACAAATCTATACAAAAACAAGAAGCACATAGAACACCAAGTAGACAAGATCAGAAAAGAAATCCCCCATGCTATATCATAGTGAAAATGTTAGATGCCCAAACAAAGACAGAATACTGAAGGCCAAAAGAGAAAAACAAGTTACATATAAAGGGAAATCCATCAGAATTACAGCTGACTTTTCAGTGCAAACGATGAAGACAGAAGAATGTCGACCAAAGTATTTCCAGTACTGACTATAGGTGCCAACCTACATTACTATTTCCAGCAAAATTGTTGATTAAACTTGAAGGAGAAAGAAAAATATTTCATGACATAACAAAGATGAAAGAATTCATGTCCAGAAAAAAAAATAACCACCATTCAGAAAATATCCAAAGCAATTCAAAGGTAAGAGGAAAGGAGCAACCATCCCCAACCAGTTAGAGAGAGTAATTAATAACAGTATACTGCATAAATACAAACATGGATCAAGAAGGCAAACAGAAAATAAGTTGAAAGGAGCCAACATACATCTTTCAATTATAACCTTAAATCTTAATGGTCTAAACTCCCCAATCAAAAGACAGACTGGAAGAATGGATTATGAAACTAAGCCCATCTATGAGCTGTCTATAAGAAACCCATCTCACACTCAAGGATAGGCACCAACTTAAGGTGAAAGGATGGGAAAAAATATTTCAAGCAAATGGAACCAAAAGGTAAGCAGGAGTTGATATTCTAATATCAGACAAAATAAATCTCAAAGTAAAACTAATCAGAGGAGAAAAGAGGGCCATTACATCTTTATCAAAGGAACAATTAACCATGAAGATTTCATAGTCATGAATATATACATATACAAACTCTGGTGCACCCAACTTTATAAGCAGAATTTTCTAGGACCCCAAGACACAGATTAATTCCAGCACACTAATAGTAGGGGACTTCAATACCCTACTGAGCCCTTTGGACAGGTCAACCAGACAAAGAATAAACAGAGAGACATCTGAATGGAACAATATGATACACCAAATGGACCTCATAGACCTCTACCAAATATTCCACCCTAATACAGAGAATACACTTTCTACTCAGCACCCCACAGAGCATTCTCCAAAATCGACCACCTACTAGGACACAGAAAAAAAACCTCAACAAATATAAAGAGTTTGCAATAATTTTATGCATTCTACGAGACCACAGTGCAATAAAGCTCACTATCAACACTAGGGTAAGCTCTATTATCTACAAGAACACATGGAGACTAAATAACACATTATTGAATAATGAATGGGTCAAGGAAGAAATAAATCAAAGCATTCCTGGAGCTAAGTGAAAATGACAATACAGAACAACAAAACCTATGGGATACTTTAAAAGCAGTCCTGGGCTGGAGAGATGGCTCAGAGGTTAAGAGCACTGACTGCTCTTGCAAAGGACCTGGGTTCGATTCCCAGTACCCAAATGGCAGCTAAGAACAATCTTTAACTCCAGTTCCAGGGGAATCTGACACCCTCTTCTGACCTCCACAGGTGCATCAACCTACATGCAGACAGTACACTCATACACATAAAAAAATTAAAAAATATATATAAATAAAAGCAGACCTAAGAGAGAAATTTATAGGCTTGGGCACCTACATAAAAAAAAAAGAAAGAACACAATACATTTTCTAATACTGTTGTTAAAAACACTTGAGCACTTGAGAGACAACAATAAATCAACCCTAAACCCAACAGACAGGAAGAAATAACAAAAATCAGAGCAGAAATCAACGAAATAGGGAAAAAAGAGAAAACAATACAAGGAATCAATTAATTTAAAGTTGGTTCTTTGAAAGGATAAATGAGATAGACAGACCCCTGGTCCAGTTAACCCAAAAGAAGAATGAACAACTCCAAATCAATAGAATTTGTGATTAAATGGAAACATCACAACAGAAAAGATCCAGAAAATCATATGGGAATACTTCAAAAATTTATACTCTACTAAATTTGAAAACCTTAGAGAAATGGATGAATATCTAAAATCCTGGAATTCAACAAAGCTTAAAAAAGAAGAGATCGACAATGTAATTAAAAAATCCCCCCCCCCCAAAAAAAAACCTGGCCCAGATGATTTTAGAATATTTAAAGTGAATTTATAACCATTACTACTGAAAATTTAGAAGGATGCAAACAGAAGGAAATCTCCCAAACTCATTCTCTGAAGCCAGCATCACTCTAACACCAAAATCAGGCATAAGTACAACCAAAAAAGAAAACGATAAACCCATCTCATTAATGAACATAGATACAAAAATTCTGAACAAAATACTTGCAAACTGTGTACACAGCCACATCAAAAAGTTCAACCATCATCAGAAAGTTGGAGTCATATCAGAGATGCAGGGATGGTTCAACATATAGAAATCAATAAACATCATAATCAATAAACATCAAAAACAACAAACACATAAATGGACTGAAAGACAAAGCCACACAATCATCTCAATTGAGGCAGAAAAAAACTTCAACATAATCCATTACCCCTCCATGCTTAAGATCCTAGAGGGAATTGGGCTGGAGGGTTCATTCCTCAGGGTAATCAAAACCATATACAACAAACCCACAGCAAACATCATCCTAAATGGAGAAAACTTAGAAGCATTTCCCTTAAAGGCAGGAACTGGGCATGGTTCTCCCCTATTGCCACTCCTCTTCAAAGTATTGCTTGAAATGCTTGCTAGGGTAATATGGCAAGAAAGGGAAATTAAAGGAGTACTAATTGGAAAAGGAGAAGTCAAGCTATCCCTTTTTGCAGATGATATAATATGTTACCTAAGGGATGCTAAAAACTTCATCAGAAAATACCTAGAAATTATCAAGAGTTTCAGAAAAGTGGCAGGATACAAAGTTGACCTTGAAAAATCAGTAGACTTTTTTTAAAATTTTATTTATTTTCATATGTGTATGAATGTACTGTCTGCATGTAGGTCTGTGCACCCGTGTCGTGCAATGCTGTGGAGGTCAGAAGAGAGCATCAGATTCCCCAGGAACTGGAGTTACAGATGGCTCTCAGCCACCATGTGGGTGCTGGGGATCTAACCCGGGTCCCCTGTAAGAGCAGTTGGTGCTCTTAACCACTAAGCCATCTCTCCAGCCCAGTAGACTTTCTTTACATCAACGAGGAGCAGATGAAGAAATAAAAGACCACACTCACAGTAGGGTCAAAAACAATTAAATACCTAAGAACAAACTTAAGCAAAGACACCAATTATCTCTACAACAAAAATTTTAAACCCCTGAAGAAGGAGATTGAAGAGGACACAAGAAGATAGATCTCCCATGCTCATGAATAGGAAAAATTAATATAGTAAAAATGTCTATTCTACCAAAATTAATATACAGATTCAATGCAATCGCAATTGAAATCCCCGAGTTTCATCACAGACATGGAAAAAAGTCCTTAAATTCATATAGAAAAACAAAAGGCCCTGAATAGCCAAAGCACCCCTGAACAAAAAGAGCAATACGGGGGGATTAGTATACCAGACTTCAAAATGTATCACAGGGCTATAATCATAAAAACAGCCTGGTACTGGCACAAAAACAGATCTGTAGACCAAAGGAACAAAATTGAAGATTCAAACTTGAGCAATTTCAGCTACCTCATGTTTGACAAAGGGGACAAAAACTCAATGGAGGAAAGACATGCTCATGGTATTGGCAAAAGTAGATCACCAATTGTAGAAGAATAAAATTAAACCCCTAACTCTCACCATGTACAGAAATAACTCCAAATGGATCAAAGACTTCAACATGAAACCCAAAACTCTGAAGTTATAGAAGAAAACTTTGGCAGCAACCTACAAGACATAGGCATCAGAGAAGACTTTCTAAATCAGACAGCAGTTGCACAGGAAATAAGGGTGACAATTGACAAGTGGGTACTCATTAAACTCAAAAGCTTCTGTACAAGAAAAGAAACAATTAGGGTAGTGAAGAAAAAGCTGCAGAGTGGGAGGAACCTTCACAGCTGATACATTTGCCAGAGCATTAACTTCCACAATATATAAACTACTCGAAACACAAAGCAGTAATGAAATAAATGACCCACTCAAAAGATGGAGTAACGTGCTGGACAGAGACTTCACAAGTGAGGAAATAGAGATGACTGAGAAACCTCGTAAAAAGTGTTCAACATGCTGGGTGTGGTGGCGCACGCCTTTAATCCTAGCACTTGGGAGGCAGAGGCAGGTGGATCTTTGTGAGTTCAAGGCCAGCCTGGTCTCCAGAGTGAGTTCCAGGCCAGCTGGGGCTACAGGGAGACCCTGTCTCGAAAAGACAAAAAAAAAAAAAAAAAAAAAAGTGTTCAACATAGCTAATAATTAAGGTAATGTAAATTAAAACCACTTTATCATCTCACTTTTATAAGATTGACTAGTATCAAGAAAACAAATGATACCAAATGCTGCAGAGGTTGTAGGGAAAGAGGAACACTCATCCACTGCTGGTGGGAATGCAAAGTCATTATTTACATATCACCACTATGTAAAGCAGTGTGGAGTGCACTTAAAAGACTCAAAATGAGCGTACCACCTGACCCAGTCATACCGCTCCTGAGTATATAATCACCTTAGCAGAAAGTGTAAAATATAGAAACTGAGAAAAACAATGACTAGAAATAAAACAAGATATGAATCAAAGTTACATCAGTCATGAAATGGCTTATAGGTCAAGAGAACAAGGAACTAAAGTAAGAAAAATAAAGTTCTCTATTGTTAAAGCTTTAAAATTCATTTTTTTTACACTACCTAGCACCTATGTAACTGTAAGGCATAAGGAATAGAATTCTCAGAGTTAAAAGTTAAAATTAACTTTGCTTTGCTGCAAAACTGTTAAATCGGTTAGCTGAGTTGCTATACTATTATTGTTTTATTATCTTTGATGTCTCAACTAAATGGTTGTGTCATTATTGTTTTACTGTTTTTGATGTTAAGAATTATTTCTGATGTGAACTTTCTGAATAATATTTAGGGGGAAGTTGGGTTATTTTTTCATCATTAGCTTAGATTTGCATAACCTGTATTAGATTTAGGGTATATAAAAATAAACATGGGGATCTGGGGAGGAGAGAAGAAAAGAAATCGGCACAGTGGCAAACCTGAAAGGCCCTCTGCACAGATCAGAGAAGGCAAATGGATGTTCTCTGAAATCCTTAGGCTAAGAAATCAGCAGAGTGACAAACCCAAGTGGTCCTCTCCACAGGAGTAAGGAAGATAGATGCTCCTCGGGTCACTAAAAGAAAGAGTTTCTTGTCTCTTATTTGATTAATTTCTTCACCGCTTTTGCGACCACCCACTTCAGGTACTGAACATACTGGAGCTGGACTC
Source organism: Rhizomys pruinosus (assembly GCA_009823505.1). Taxonomy (NCBI): domain Eukaryota; kingdom Metazoa; phylum Chordata; class Mammalia; order Rodentia; family Spalacidae; genus Rhizomys; species Rhizomys pruinosus. Next base: position 2,188,240 of record VZQC01003239.1, on the reverse strand, counting down.
TGGCAACATACAGTTTCTTTTCAGATGACATAATTATAGTAAACATACCATTGATATATATATATATATATATATATATTATATCTATATATAATGAAGCAATATAAGTTGGAGGTAATAACAACAAAAGAAATGGGACAAAGAGGCAATTGAAACAGTAAAATTCTCCCCCAAAATGACCCTCTGCTTTGAAAAAGTTAAAAAGACTCAGAAAAATTACAAGACATGCATGGGAGAATGCATGAACTCAGGTGGGTTGGGGGGCATGGAAAAGGAAATGAGTCTAAATTGAACTGAGAAATTATATATGAAATGCACAAAACTTAAGTAGAATATTTAAAAAGAGAGAAGAATTGAACTGGGTAATACTTTCAGAATTGAATCGTTCTATCATGATGAGGAGATGCCAGATCAGTCCATATTATGGTAACAAGGAAACAAAAACTGGGGAATACGATAAATAGACAAGATAAAATAAACCCTCAAGCACAACATCTCAGTGAATTTCTTTACTTCAATTAGGTATCACCTCCCCACCTTCACCACTTCCACAGAATTCCAAAATGATACAATATGAGGAATCCATCAAGTGATGGGTACATTCTGTAAGTCAAGGACTCGCGCTCTGATAGCGTCTGGAATTGCCCTCACAGTCACATCCACGTTATTTCATTAGCATACATAAATTCATTTATACATTGCTCCCCCGAACCTTAAACTATCTAACACTTTGTGATTTTTCTTAATCATTCACTGTATTTAGATATCTGTGATGTAATTTGATCTTTCCTTAGGCATAACAAGATTCGCTTATTCTATGAGTATGTGATTATATTTTAAATATGTTAATTTTCTCTTAGAGGACCCGTCTTTTGCCAAAAATACCCCAATAATCACGTCACAGTGACGCGTAGCCAAAGAAAACATCCTGACTCTACACTTGCCTGGATCAATAGGGTCCCAGGTCAGTTAATTTTCTTACCTTTTCATTTAATCAGTAAATTTTATTTAAAAAATATAATACTGTTGGAGCCACCAATATTGAACATCATAATTAGCTTATCCACACCTAAATTTACAAATGAAACTCTGCCATGCCTGCACAATCACCTAAGGCCTAGAATGGTGCTTGGAAATTTTGGTCCTAGCCTGAGAACTATTGGAAAGTGATTATAGCTGGTTGAGGGAGAGTGAAACTTTCACAAGTTCTCCACATAAGCTGAATAGACTCTAGCGGATGAACTTGTTCCAAAGGACATCTGGGTAAAATGTCTGACCGAATTAGAATTAATGTATGGCAGAGTTCATGAGGCCTGGTGGAGAGGGTATGGAGTATAGGTGGAGGGGTTTCTAAATTTGATTTAGGATTTGTTATAGGAAATGTAAAAAGCACAATAAAATACATTTAAAATTATCATTTGGCTTTTAATGTATCCCTGATCTCATTTGTCTCCTTCCTCCCTTTACCTCTGTAGTATCTTCTCCTCCCACTGACCACCTAGAGCTCTGCCCCATGTTTCCCACTTCTGCTTTGATAGCACCTTTGTTCTACTAAGTCTTTCTACAGCACTTTTCACAACCAACCTGGGATCTTTTTCTACTTTCGTGATTTCTCTAGTTACTAAAGGTTAAAGACTCACTTCTAAAGATTCAGAGCTATGATGTACAAATTGAAATAGAATATGGGGTTTGTCTTTCTGTCTCTGGGTTTCCTACTCTCTAACATGTTTTCCAGTTCTGTCCATTTACTCGCAAAATTCATGAATTCGCTTTTCTTTACACCTGAGAAGAACTCCAAGGTGCATATTAACCACATTTTCATTATTCATTAATCAAGTAAGAACAGTTGTTTCAATTTAATAGCTATTGTGTAATTAATACGGCTGTTAAAGTATCCCTGCAGTACATCAAGTGCTTTGGATATACAACAGGAGCTGCCCAGCTGGAACATATAAGTAGATGTACTGTGCAGCAACAGTAAGTCTTCCTCCAAGAAATACAGCCTATCTAACAAAACCAAACTTCTTTTCCAGTTGATGATCAGGGTAGTCAAAGACATTCCCAACAATTTAGGCTATTGGTATTAACATAGTTCGCCTCTAAGAACATGAATATAAAACCCTGTTGCTGGGGACATCAGGGAATTAATGTTATTCATGATGGCTGAGAGAGGGAGAATCCGTTTTCTCCAGGTATGTGCTCCCTGATAGGCTATTCACTCTAAATTTGTTAGGCCTAAACAAATGGGGATCTAGCAGGGCTAAATGGACTTCGTGTGTTTTGTATGTGTGTGTGTGTGTGTGTGTGTGTGTGTGTGTGTGTGTATGTATGTATGTGTGTGTCTGTGTGTGTATTTAAAAAGAGGTCAGGAAATTGAGGGGGAGTAATGGAATACGGATGAAGTTGGAAGGGGAGAAAGGAAATGGTAGAAATTTTATGAATATAGTATTCATGTATAATATTCTAAAAACACACTCCCAGAAAGATATGGGGATGTCTTTTTACAAGCTAAGTAAATATTTAACAACTTAAACTTTTCAAAATCTTAATGAATCAAAAAGAAACTTGAGAATGTGGATATTCTTTCTAGTTGCCTTTGCTTCCACCTAGCGTCCACAACTTGTAAGGACAGTAGTCCTGTCAAAAGCAAAGGAATATATATTTTTGTAAACTGTGTTTTTCTGGAACATGCTGATTAATAATACATATATATATTCAAGTTGTTTTATTTGTGGTAGAGAAGAAAATGTACTGATGTTGATTAGTGTGTATCAATTTTCAGTTATAAGATGAATAAGTTATTGGGACCAAATCTACAGTAAGTAGCTACAGCCTATAAGTTGTGATACACTGAAATTCCCTAAAATGACAGTTTTTAAATATTCTTAGTGCAAACCTACTAACTAGTGAATTTATGGAAGGTCAGACTTAATGTGACAGTTATTACACTGTATGTATATAATAACATTTAATATATATTAAATATGTACAATTTTATTTGTTAATACATCTTTACAATATTTATTGAGTAAAGAAAGTTAAGATACTTAACTTAACATCTATTTATTTACAAATAGACTCTGTGTGAAAAAATTTGCATAAAGGTTAATTTCTTAAGACTATTTTAAAGAAAGCATTCTGCATTTTTTGTTTGTTTTGTTTTTGTTTTTGTTTTTCTCTTTTTGGCTACCACATTGGTTGTAAACATTACCCTCCTCTCTACTTCATTCTTTGCATTCTAATACTCAGTGTATATATTGGTTACTTTTCTGTTGCTTTGATAAAAATTGACCAAGGCAATGTACAGAAGGAAGGGTTTATTTGAGCTTATGGTTCAGGTATTCAGAGAGGATGATGACAGTGGAGAGAAGTGCCCAGAACAGAAAGCTGAGCAATCATGGTTTCAAGCTGTCACAGGGAATAGAAAAAGAAGTGGAAATCTGGACAGGCTTAAGAACTTTTGAACCCCACATTCAGTGAACTGCTTCCTCCTGGAATGAAGCAACTCCCCAAATCTCCTATTTATATAGACAGCAACTATGGACAAACTTTCCAAATACTTGGGGCTTATGGGAGACCTTCGGATTTAAACCGCCACTGTGTACTGTTACATTCATTCAGAAAATTGTGTTTGATTTTCATCAGTGGCTTTTAGTTCATTGGTGAATTTCTCCACACTTTGTCATTGCCCTCCATTGCTTGTCCTTAAAGATATATTTTGTTAAAAACTGTTGGTTGCAAACTCCACTTGGAGGGAGAATACAAAGTTGTTTGTGGATTTTTTATCTTACATATTTATTGGAAATAAAATATTTGCTTACCCACATAATACTTATTTTTTATGTAAAGGACCATTTAGCTCAGGTTTGATCTAAAACATTCTGTACCTGAGGCAGTTTGTGTGTGTCCTGCCTCCATGTCCAAAGTGCTAGGGTTATTCATGTGTGCCAGCATGCTAGGATAACATATTTCTTCATTGTATATCTGTGATTATTACAAAGAAAGCTGTATTTACTTGATTTCTCTCATCAGAAATGTATCAGAACTTCATGTGACCTGAATGAAGCTGATAATCAATTCACTAAAATGAAAGTTGATTGTTTAGGACATTGGCGGGGGGGTGAGATCACTCCATTTCACCCACATTTCTAAGTCATGGGTATCCTGGCTTTTACTGATTGAGGTGAGTTTTTTTCTCTATTCAGTAGCACAAAGCACAGTCATTTAAGAAGAAATTTCAAGTGTGTTTCTTCTTGCACAATGCTATATTTCCTGTAGAGCATGACCAATTTGGATTCATACCGAGATGCAGGGATGGTTCATCATATGTAAGTCAATAAATGTCATAAAACACATCAATGGACTGGAAGACAAAAACCACATGATCATCTCAATTGATGCAGAAAAAGCCTTTGACAATATCCAGCACTGTTGTATGATTGGCCATTCTTGCTGAATGAATATTTGTGCTTGAATTCTATGGAGGAATTCTATTGGAGGAAGCCTGGAGAGATAGGCAGAAAGCCTCCTCTTGAATGTTTGTGCTTGGAATTTAAACACATGAATCAATGATTTTATTGCTGAAACCCAATGTCACTATGCTCCCTGATTATTTTAATGGCTAGTTCTACTGAAATTTGAGTTCTGTTTATCTCCTGAAGTCTTGTTTCTGACATGTACACAATTGTATTGTAATAACCCTCTGCAAGCAGTGAGAGATATATACATTTGAGATTCAGAATAAACTGTGTCACCCTTCCTTTGAATTGGTTGTCCATGTACTTTATAAGAGTGGTTGTCCAAGTCCTAGAACCTAGAGTTCCTCACACAGCATCACTTCATGCTTAAAGTCCTAGAGGTAATTGGACTGGAAGGAACATTCCTCAACATATTCAAAGCCATATACAACAAACCTATGGCTAATATCCTCCTAAATGACGAAGAGTTAGAAGAATGCTCCTGAAAGGCAGGAATCCAGTAAGGCTGCCCCTATCTCCAGTCCTCTTCAAAATAGTACTTGGAATGCTTGCTAGGGCAATAAAGGAAAGAAAGGGAAATTAAAGGAGTGCTAATTGGAAAAGAGGAAGTCAAGATATATCTTTTTTTGCAGATGACATAATAGTTTACTTAAGGGATGCTAATAACTCCACCAGAAAAGTCATAGAAACAATTTTTTTCAGTAAAGTAGTGGGATACAAAATTAACCTAGAAAAATCAGTAGCCTTTGTTTACACCAACAATAAACAAGTGGAGAAGGAATATAAGAAGACTTTCCCACTCACAATAGCCTCAAAAAATAAAATACCTGGGAACAATCCTAAACAAAAATACCGAAGACCTCTACAACAAAAATTTTAAACCCTTGAAAATGGAGATTAAATCAGAAGATGGAAAGTAGTTCCATGCTCATGGATTAGAAAAATTAATATAGTAAAATGTGCATTCTACCAAAATTAATATACAGATTCAATTCAATCACCATTAAAATCCCCAGGAGTTTCTTCACAGACATGGAAAAAGTCCTCAAATTCATATGGAAAAACAAAAGACCCCTAATACACAAAGCAATCCTGAGCAAAAAAAGGAATAGAGGGGGGGCAGTTATATTAGACTTCAAACTATATACAGGGCTATAGTCATCAAAACAGTCAGGTACTGGCAGAAAAACAGACTTGTGGACCAAAGGAACAAAACTGAAGATCCAAACTTGAGCACATACAATTTCAGCCATCTCATCTGTGACAAAGAGGCCAATAAACTCATTAGAGGAAAGATAGCATTTTCAGCCAATGGTGTTGGCAAAATTAGATCACCACTTGTAGAAGAATAAAATTAAACCCCTACCTCTCACCAAGTACAAAAATCAACTCCAAATGGACCAAAATCCTGAATGTGAAACCCAAAAGTCTGAAGATGATTGAAGATGATTGAAGAAAATGTTGGCAGCAACCTACAAGATATTGGTGTTGGAACGAACTTTCTTTCTTTCTTTTTTTTTTTTTTTTTTTTTNTGCATGCAGGTCTGTGCTTTCGTGTTGTGCAATGCCAAAGGCAGTCAGGAGGGTATCAGGACTCATCCTTATGGTAACTGGAGTTCTCCTTGAAATTGGAGTTTTCAGAAGGTTCTCAAGGCGGCCGTCATGTGGGTGGCTGGGGATCGAACCCGGGTCCGTCTGTAAGAGAGGGACACTCTTAACCCGGCTAGGCGGACACACCATCTCTCCAAGCCCATTTGGAGCCTTTTAAAGGGTTCCTCCACACAACTTTTCAGTAGTGGTTGTAATGTAGTTTTAACATTCCCACTCAGACAGGTGATGTAGTGTCTCCTTTCTTCTTCATAAACCTCTCTTCCAAAATTTAGGTATCAGTTTTTTTTTTTAAATTTTATGGTATTTAATAATTTTATTTATTTATTTATTTATTTAATTTTTTAGTAAAAGTATATAAGTTTTATTTTTTTTTATTTTTTTTATTGGTTTTAAGAATTAGGTTTTATTGATAGCTTGTTGTGCAGCTCTCATAGATACATTCATTTCATATATGTCCTATTTCAGATAATATACAAGGTTCTATTTTCTCTCCTCGCCTCCCTTCCTCTCACATTCCTTCCATCTACTTATTTTTTGTCTATCCAGATGCATATGTGTGCATATCTGATCCGGGAATTAGTAAGACTGTCCCTGCATCTTGTCTCTGTCTCACGTTAGTGTTTTTTTGGTTGCTATCCTCTCCATTTGTTAGTGTATAGAGGATGAATAATCTGATCGATTGTCAGGAGGAGAGGTTCTTCACTCATAAAGGGGGCATTTGAGGCAATCTATTTCTCGCCGCCGCGTAGTTATGCTCGGAAATTTCTCCGGTATTGATTTACAACACTCTACACTCTTCACCGACACCAGTTGGGGGTGTACAGGTTTGTTTAGTGTTGGCAGTGCTATCAGTGGGATCAATAGTGAGTTGTCCGAGTTACACATTGCCGTAGTAGTTTTCTACAATTGCCACTTCACAGGCCTTGCAAGAGTCACCTCACACGTGCGCAGCTCCTTAGGACTCATTCTACCTTACGCCTCCCTCTTAATCTCTCCCGCAGGTTTGTCTCCCTGGAGGCTTAGAAAGGGGGCAGGAACAGGTGCGATTTAAGAGGTACTTACTCCAGCCTCAGTAATAACAGCAGGGTTTTCTCTCTCCCTTGTGAGACGTGACTTGGATCTCAGGCATCAATTCCTGGCTGGTTTACCTGTTTCATGAGGCTGTGACACGCTTTGGTACAGTGAAATAACCTAACTTATCGAATCCTACTAATGAAGAACAGCAATTAGATATATAGGATGTTAAGCAGAGCACGCACTAATAGTTTTGGTAGGTTCATTTGGCATAAGCACATGTTTTGGGATACTGTTACTCCATGAATTACACAATTTCGCCCCCCCTGTTCAATATGACAGGGTCTACTAGTGGCTTATACGATCTCCTAATTCCTGTAAGAGGATGTAATCTGTGGCATCACGCCATGGGTTTTATTCCTCCAAGGGTAGAGCAAATAGCCCAATTAGATTTTTGGGATTTACTAGGCACATGTTGCCTCTGCTGCATCAGTATTCCAGGCAGGTGAGTGTAGCTGGTTTGCTGGTGAAGTCTTGCTTGACTCAGGTGAACCCGTATTTGCTTTATTTTTGGTTTTAGTGGCCTTTGGTAACACCTCTCTGGGCATTCCAGAGGCCATCTGTACACTTGCATGTGTGGTCTCAATACATCCCTCCCATGTTAACGTCAGGTCTTCGGCAGCAGGGTCTTATTGCCTCTCCTCCTGTAGGTATCCCAACTTAGAGGCAGGAGCCCTTACCTTTTTGTGGGGCCTTGGATCCCCTGCCAACACATCCACCTGGTAGAACAGTCCATTGCTGATGTCAGAGCTCCTGTAGTTAATATTTTGCCTGAGTGCTATACCTAGGACTTTAGTATTATATTTGGTTCTGAACTGAGAGTAATCCTTTCCACAGTTCCCATGTGTAGTAGTTAATTAAAGAAAGCAGTTTTACTCGTTTTATAGAGATTACCTCTAATAATAGTTGGTCTCCAATTTACAGTTGGGGAGCGACCTCATAATTGTCATATTTCTCCTTGTTCTTATGGGGGGAAGGCAAGAAAGTCTCTCATATCAAACCTTTGTGGGCACCAGTAAGGTAAGTTTCATTAGGCGTCATTATAACTAGTTTGTTACGATGTAGGATCCACAGAGGGGTTCGATGTTTATGGCAATCTGAGGCTTTGCTTCCTTTGAATGGTTCAGACGGGTCAGCCTTTCCGTTGTCCCTCTTTTTTGGTATATTTATTTATTTTTTTAAGACTTTTTTTTTTTTTTTTTTTATTTCTGTATGTGTATCAATGTACTGTCTGCATGCAGGTCTTGTGCACCTGTGTCGTGCAACGCTGCGGAGGTCAGAAGAGGGTCTTGGATTCCCCTGGAGCTGGAGTTCTCCGGAATTGGAGTTTCAGACGTTCTCAGCCGCCATGTGGGTGCTGGGGATCGAACCCGGGTCCTCTGTAAGAGCGGTCGGCGCTCTTAACCACTAGCCATCTCTCCAGCCCCTTGGTATCTTTTTTTTTATCCTTGCCAGTCTTATTGGAGTGAGATGATATATTAAAGTGGCTTTATTTGGCATTTCCTTAATTATTAGCAATGGCTGCACACTTTTTAAAATTTTATTATTGATGTTTTATGTACTTCATTCAGCATTTTTTTCATTTTTCAGTAATATTCCCTATCCGTTCCCCCAACTCACCCCATACACTCCCAGAATCATTGCATTCTGCCATAACTGTCCTGAATCTTTCTTAGTCATTTTTTTTATGCTTAGGAATTCAGACGTATTCTCCTCCGTTAATTTCATAGTATTCTCTAAAATAGGATACATACTCTCCACCCATATACAGTAATACAGAGCCTGAAATTGGTGGGGTGGATTCTAGAGCCCATTGAGGGATTCACATTAAAACACACATAGTTGCTTTCAGATAAAGAGAAAATTAACCAAACTATCGTTCAGCTTGCCTTTTTTCTGGGGATTTGGTGTTAGCATACCACAAATGAGGGAAACCATTCCCCGTTTGTCTTTCTGGACTGTGGTTACTTCACTCAGCATAATGGCTTCGAGCTCCATCCATTTACCTGCAAAGTTTCATAATGCCACTTCTTTCTTATACCGCTGAATAGTACTCCACTGCTTAGATATACAACTTTTTTGTCATCCACTCGTCTGTTGAGGGGCATATGGGTTGGTTCCAGCTCTTCACTATTGGTGAAGAGAGCTGCAATAATCATGGATGTGCATGTATGTTTTGCGGTAGGATGAGTCTTTGGGGTATTACCCAGGAGTGGTATGACTGAGTCAGTGGTAAGCTCATTCTGAGTCTTTTAAGGGTTCTCCACACTGGTTTCCATAGTGGTTGTACAAGTTTAAACATTCCCACTAGCAGTGGTTCCCCCTTTCCCCACAACCCCTCCAGCATCGGTTTAGAAGATACAAACAGAGGGATTCTCCAACTCCTTCTATGAAGCCAGCATTACTCTAATACAAATCCCGGCAAAGATGCAAGCAAAAAATCTAATATAGACCCATCTCACTAATAAATACAGATGCAAAAATTCTCACAAAATACTTGCAAAATTGCATACAGATCCACATCAAAAAGATCATCCATCAATATGATCAAGTAGGATTCATAAACAAGATGCAGGGATGTTTCAACATATGTAATTTCAATAAATATCATAAAACACATAAATGGACTGAAAGACGAAAACCACACAATAATGATCATTCTCAGTTGATGCAGAAAAAAAAGTCTTTGACAAGATCCAGCATCCTTTCATGTTTTAAATTCTTAGAGAAAATAGGACTGAAAGGAACATTCTTTTTTTTTTTTTCCATAGTGGTTGTATAGCAAACCCACTGCCTAAAATCATCCTAAATGGAAAATTGAACTCTATTTCCTTAAAGGTGGGAACCTGGCAAGGCTGCCCCCTATTGTCACTCCTCCTTCAACATAGTGCTTGAAACATTGGCTAGGGCAATAAGACAGAGAAGGAATTAAAGGAATATTAATCAGAAAAGAAGAAGTTAAGCTATCCCTTTTTGCAGATGTATGAGAATTTAACTTAAGAGATGCTAAAAACTCACCAGAAAATTTTTAGAAACAAATTAAGAGTTTTAGTAAAGTGTTGGGCCTAAAAAATCAACCTAGAAAAATCAGTAGCCTTTCTTTATGCCAACAATAAACATGTGGTGAAGGAATACAACAGAAGACCTTCCTACTCACAATAGCCTCAAAAATAATAAGATACCTGGGAACAAACCTAACAAAAGATTCCAAAGATCTCTACAACAAAAAATTTAAACACCTGAAGGACATTGAAAATGACAGCAAAAGATGGAATGAACTCCCATGCTCATGGACTGGGAAAATTAATATGGTAAAAATGTCCATTTTACCCCAAACTGATATATAGATTCAATGCAATCCCAATCAAAATCCACCTATGAACTTCTTCAGACTTGAAAAAAATCATTAAATTCAATGAAAACAAAAGACCCCGAATAAGCTAAAGCAACCCTGAGTGAAAAATGCAATATGGGGGATTGCCCTATCAGACTTCAAACTATACTACAGGCTATAGTCATAAAGACAGCCTGGTATTGTCACAAAAACAGATCAGTTGACCAATGGAATAAAATTGAAGATCCAGAATTGGGCTCATACAATTTTCAGTCCACCTCATATTTGACAAAGGGGCAAAAAAACCCTCAATGGAGGAAGATAGCATCTTTCAGCAAATGGTGCTGAAGGCAAAATGGATCACCATCTGTAGAAGAACAAAATTAAACCTTACCTCTCACCCTGTATGAAATAAAAAACTCCAGCTGGGCGTGGTGGCACACGCCTTTAATCCTAGCAATTGAGGCAAGGAAGGCAGGCGGATCTTTGGGAGTTCAAGGCCAGCCCTGGTCTAACAGAGTGAGTTCCAAGACAGCTGGGACTACAGGGAGACCCTGTCTCAAAAAGAACCAAAAAAAAAAAAAAAAAAAAAAAAAAGAAAGTAATGTCCAAGTGGATTCAAAGTTCTCAACATGAAGCCTGAAACTCTGAGGTGATAAAAGAAAAAGTTGGTAACAACCTACAAGACATAAGTGTAGGAAAAGACCTTTCTGAATCAGAAGTCAGGCCACGCAGGAAATAAGGTCAACAATTGACAAGTGGGACCCTCATAAAACTCAAAAACTTCTGTACAGCGAAAGAAACACTCAAGGAGGTGAGAGAAACCCACAGATGGGAAGAAATCTTTACCAGTGTACACATCTGCAGAGCATTAATGTCAAGAATATATCAACTACTCAAAAAACAAAGAAGACAAATGACCTACTCAAAAGATGAGTAAGAGCTGAACAGAGTCTTCACATTGAGGAATTAAAGATGGCTGAAAAACAACTTAAAAATGTTCATCTCACTATAATAAGGAAATGCAAAATTAAAACCACTCTCAGATATCATCTCACTCCAAGTATGGCTAGCTAAGATCAAGAATCACTAATAATTAAGGAACTGCAAATTAAAACCACTCTCAGGATATCAATCTTCATCTCCAGTACGACTAGCTAAAATCAAGAAATCACTAATATTAAAAAAAATGCAATTTAAAACCACTCTCAGATATCATCTCGCAGTACTGCTAGCTAAGATCATAAATCCTAAATAATTAAGGAAATGCCAAATTAAAACCACTCTCAGATATCAACTCACTCCAGCACAGCTAGCTAGATCAAGAAAACAAAAGACAAAAAGATGCACACTTTTAAAGATGTTTCTCAGCCATATTTAACTTCCTCACATGTGAAGTCTCTGTTAAAAGGGAATAATTTGTTTCTTAGTTCTTTGTTTTTTGAGTAGTTTTACATATTCTGGAAGTTGATGCTTCTGTCAGATGTCTCAGCTGTGAAGGCTTCATCCACTCTGTGGATTTTCTCTTCACTTTCCCTGGTTGTTTCTTTTGCTGTACAGAAGCTTTTGAGTTTAAACGAGGTCCCATTGTCAAGTGTCAACCTGATTGTCCTATGAAGCTTCTATCTCATTTAGAAAGAATTTTTTCCAGGCACTGGGCGTGCTGTGCACGCCTTTATCCTAGCACTTGGGAGGCAGAGGCAGGCAGCTCTTTGTGAGTTCAAGGCCAGCCTGGTCCTACAGAGTGAGTGCCCAAGACAGCTGGACTACAGGGAGACCCTGTCTCATAAAGACGCCCTGCCTCCAGGTTCCTGCCCTGAGTTCCTACCTTGGACTCCCTCAGAGATGAACTGTGACATGGGAGATGTAAGATGAATAAACCCTTTCCTCCCAAGTTGGTATTGGTCACAGTGTTTTGTCACAGCAATTGAAAGTAGCCCAGGCTGGACTCTAAGTCATATAGCCTTGCAATGCCTGGGATTTCAGGTGTGTGCCACCATGCCTGGCTTCCTTTTTCTTTCATTTAATCTTTGCTAACCTCCCCATACCCTGGACCATGTTCCTTTATTTCATTCATTCACTATTATTCCTTTTATCTTAGTTTTTTACTTCATAGCTAACTCCACATTATTTTTGGCATTTCCCTTTATATGGTAGGGTAGTAGACTTTAGTAGATTTAAAATGAATTTATATATTTGAGGTTGGGTGGTATTGTTACTGTTATGGTTGTTGGTTTCCTCCTCTCTGAATGGTACTTGTGGTGGTTTGAATGAGAGTGTCCCCCATTAGGCTTTAAGTATTCAGATATTTTGTCCCCAGTTGATGGTGCTGTTTGGGAAGGTCTTAGAAGGTGTGGCCATGCTGGAGGAAGTACGTCATTGGGGGCGGGCTCAGAGAGTTTAACAAGCCTTGCTAGTCTCCAGAGGCTCTCTCTTGACTTCCTGTGCTCATTGCGAGATGTGAACCTCAGCTTTCTGCTCCAGCCCGGGCCACCATGCCTCCCGCCACAATGGACTCTGGTTCCCTGGAACCGTCAACCATAAGCTTGAATAAACTCTTCCTTTTATAAGTTCCCATGGTCATGGTGATTTTAGCACAGCAACAGAAAAGTAACTAGTACAGTACTGGAGATTGACCCTTCAAAAAGAGAAAAGTGGACTGCTAAAGAAGATGCTTCTCCCCAAATAAAAGTGGAAGAGATAACCATCCCCAAAGAGATACAAATCCCAACCTAAAAGTAAAGAAACAAGAAGGTAAGGAAACATCACACTTCTAAAAGCTCACAACTCTGGGTTGGAGAGATGACTCAGCAGTTAAAAGATCTGGCTGCTCTTGTAGAGGACCCAGATTTGGTTCCCAGCACCCATATGGCAGCCAAAAACTGTCCATAACTCCAGTTCTAGGGGGATCTGACACCCTTTTCTGACCTCTCTGAGCATTGTATGACACAGGAGCACTTGCATACATGCAGGCAATACATTCATACACATAAAATAAAAATAATACATAAAATTTTTTTTCTTTGTCTTTTTGAGACAGGGTCTCCCTGTAGTCCCAGCTGTCTTGGAACTCACTCTGTAGACCAGGCTGGCCTTGAACTCCCAAAGATCCGCCTGCCTCTGCCTCCCAAGTGCTAGGATTAAAGGCGTGTGCCACCACGCCCAGCTGGAGTTTATTTTCATACAGGGTGAGAGGTACAGGTTTAATTTTGTTCTTCTACAGATGGTGATCCAATTTTGCCTTCAGCACCATTTGCTGAAGATGCTATCCTTCCTCCATTGAGGGTTTTTTTGCCCCTTTGTCAAATATGAGGTGGCTGAAATTGTATGAGCTCAAATCTGGATCTTCAATTTTATTCCATTGGTCAACTGATCTGTTTTTGTGACAATACCAGGCTGTCTTTATGACTATGGCCATGTAGTATAGTTTGAAGTCTGATAGGGCAATCCCCCATATTGCATTTTTCACTCAGGGTTGCTTTAGCTATTCGGGGTCTTTTGTGTTTCCACATGAATTTAATGATTTTTTTCAAGTCTGTGAAGAAGTTCATAGGGATTTTGATTGGGATTGCATTGAATCTATATATCAGTTTGGGTAAAATGGACATTTTTACCATATTAATTTTCCCAGTCCATGAGCATGGGAGTTCATTCCATCTTTTGCTGTCATTTTCAATGTCCTTCAGGTGTTTAAATTTTTTGTTGTAGAGATCTTTGGAATCTTTTGTTAGGTTTGTTCCCAGGTATCTTATTATTTTTGAGGCTATTGTGAGTAGGAAGGTCTTCTTGTATTCCTTCACCACATGTTTATTGTTGGCATAAAGAAAGGCTACTGATTTTTCTAGGTTGATTTTGTAGCCCAACACTTTACTAAAACTCTTAATTGTTTCTAAAAATTTTCTGGTGGAGTTTTAGCATCTCTTAAGTAAATTATCATATCATCTGCAAAAAGGGATAGCTTAACTTCTTCTTTTCTGATTAATATTCCTTTAATTTCCTTCTCTTGTCTTATTGCCCTAGCAAATGTTTCAAGCACTATGTTGAAGAGGAGTGACAATAGGGGGCAGCCTTGCCAGGTTCCCACCTTTAAGGGAAATAGTTCCAATTTTTCTCCATTTAGGATGATATAGGCAGTGGGTTTGCTATATATATATATATGGCTTTGATCATGTTGAAGAATGTTCCTTTCAGTCCTATTTTCTCTAAGAATTTAAACATGAAAGGATGCTGGATCTTGTCAAAGACTTTTTTTTCTGCATCAACTGAGATGATCTTATTGTGTGGTTTTCGTCTTTCAGTCCATTTATGTGTTTTATGATATTTATTGAATTACATATGTTGAAACATCCCTGCATCTTGTTTATGAATCCTACTTGATCATGATGGATGATCTTTTTGATGTGGATCTGTATGCAATTTGCAAGTATTTTGTTGAGAATTTTTGCATCTGTATTTATTAGTGAGATGGGTCTATAGATTTCTTTTTTGCTTGCATCTTTGCCGGGATTTGGTATTAGAGTAATGCTGGCTTCATAGAAGGAGTTTGGGAGAATTCCCTCTGTTTGTATCTTCTAAACCGATGCTGGAGGGGTTGTGGGGAAAGGGGAACCACTGCTAGTGGGAATGTAAACTTGTACAACCACTATGGAAACCAGTGTGGAGAACCCTTAAAAGACTCAGAATGAGCTTACCACCTGACTCAGTCATACCACTCCTGGGTATATACCCCAAAGACTCATCCTACCGCAAACATACATGCACATCCATGATTATTGCAGCTCTCTTCACAATAGTGAAGAGCTGGAACCAACCCATATGCCCCTCAACAGACGAGTGGATGACAAAAAAGTGGTATATCTAAGCAGTGGAGTACTATTCAGCGGTAAAGAAAGATGGCATTATGAACTTTGCAGGTAAATGGATGGAGCTCGAAGCCATTATGCTGAGTGAAGTAACACAGTCCCAGAAAGACAAACGGGGAATGGTTTCCCTCATTTGTGGATGCTAACACCAAATCCCCAAGACAAAAGGCAAGCTGAACGATAGTTTGGTTATATTTCTCTTTATCTGAAAGCAACTATGTTGTTATAATGTGAATCCCTCAATGGGCTCTAGAATTCCCCCACCAATTCAGGCTCTGTAATTCCTGTATATGGGTGGAGAGTATGTATCCATATTTTAGAGTAATATGAAATTAACGGAGGAAAACGTGAATTCCTAAGCATAAAAAAAGACTTAGAGAAAGATTCAGGACAGTTATGGCAGAATGCATGATCTGGGATGTGATGGGGTGGGTTGGGGGAAGGGATAGGGGAATATGACTGAAAAATGAAAAATGCTGAATGAAGTACATAAAACATCAATAAATAAATTTTAAAAAGTGTGCAGCATTGCTAATAATTAAGGAAATGCAAATTAAAGCCACTTTAATATATCATCTCACTCCAATAAGACTGGCAAGGATAAAAAAAAGATACCAAGGGGCTGGAGAGATGGCCTAGTGGTTAAGAGCGCCGACCGCTCTTACAGAGGACCCGGGTTCGATCCCCAGCACCCACATGGCGGCTGAGAACCGTCTGAAACTCCAATTCCGGGAGAACTCCAGCTCCAGGGGAATCCAAGACCCTCTTCTGACCTCCGCAGCGTTGCACGACACGGGTGCACAGACCTGCATGCAGACAGTACATTGATACACATACAGAAATAAAAAAAAAAAAAAAAAAAGTCTTAAAAAAAATAAATAAAATACCAAAAGACAGGACAACTGGAAGGTTGACCCGTCTGAACATTCAAAGGAAGAAAAAGCTCTCAGATTGCCATAAACATCGAACCCCTCTGTGGATCCTACATGTAACAACAGTTTTAATGAATCCTAACTGAAAATACCTTTAGTGCCGACAAAGGTTTGATATGAGAGACTTTTCTTGCCTTCCCCCCATAGAACAAGGAGAAATATGACAAATGATGAGGTCGCTCCCAAACTGTAAATTGGAGACACCTATGAGAGGTAATCTCTATAAAACGGTAAAACTGTTCTTAATTGATACTAGACATAGGGAACTGTGGAAGGGGATTACTCTGTTCAGAACCAAACATAATCACTAAAGTCCTGAGGTATGCCACTTCAGGCAAAATATTCATTAATACAGCGAGCTCTGACAATCAGCAATGGATTGTTCCTACCAGGGGATGTTTGCCAGGCGGATTCAGGGCCCACAAAAGGTAAGGGCTTCTTGCCCTAAAGTCTGCGATACCTACAGGAGGAGAGGCAATACGACCCTGACTGCCGAAGACCTGACAGTTACATTGGGAGGGATGTATTGAGACCACACAATGCAAGTGTACAGATGGCACTCTGGAATGCCAGAGAGTGTTACCTAAAGCGCCACTAAACCAATAAAGCAAAAACGGGTCTCCCTGCAGTCAAGCAAGACTCCACCGCTCATACCAGCTGTACACCATCACTGCCTTGGAAATTACTGTGCAGCAGAGGCAGCAGTGCCTGTTATATCCCAATCTAATTCGGCTATTGGCTCTCCCCTGGAGAAATACCCATGGTGATGCCACAACTTACACCTTCTACGGTTAGGAGATGTTATAAGCCACAGTAAAGACCCTGTCACATTTAACAGGCGGGGAAAATCGTAATTCATGGATTAAATATCCAAAAACATGATGTCATAGGCTTAAAAACCTACCATAACTATATAGTGCTGCTTAAATACCTATATAATCTAATTGCTTGTTCTTCATTAGTCGGATCGAAAGGTTATTTCTGGACAAACCTGTCAGCCCAATGAAAGGAAACAGCAGAATTGGACCAGAGTCCAAATGTTCAACAGCTCCAGAGAGAGGGAACCTGTTTTTACCTCTCATCCACCTGTGCCCCTTTTTAAGCCCCAGGAACAACCTGCGGAAGAAGGGGTGGTAGTAAAATGTAAGGGCTGCGATTGGGGTGAATTGGTGAAACTACAGCCAATATAGTTGGGACACTCATTTGATCAACTTGGATGAACAAACAAAACCTGTCACCCCACTGAGATGTTGGGGCTGTGGTGTTTGGCACAACAGCCTGCAGACTAGGTTTTACATGAAGGGAAGCTCTTACTCATGGATTATACATTAATAGCTAAAAATGAAAAAAAAAAAAAACTGAGCAGAAAGATGCAGGACAGTTATGCAAATGCATGATCTGGGATGGGGTGGGAGGTGGGGGAGAGGGAAAGGGAAATAAGGCCTGAACTGAATTGGAAAAAAATGCTATGAATGCACAAAGCATCAATAAACCTAATTTAAAAAAAAAATAAAACTTTAATTTTACTAAAAAATAAATAAATAAATAAATAAATAAATAAATAAATAAAATTAAAAAAAAAAAGATACCAAATTTTGGAGAGGTTATGAAGAAAGGAGATCACTCATCCACTGCTGGTGGGAATGTAAACTCATACAACCACTATGAAAAGTTGTGTGGAGAACCCTTTAAAGGCTCCAAATGGGGCTGGAGAGATGGCCTAGCGGTTAAGAGTGCCGATCGCTCTTATAGAGGACCCGGGTTCGATCCCCAGCACCCACATGGCGGCCGAGAACCTTCTGAAACTCCAATTCAAGGAGAACTCCAGTTCCAAGGGAGTCCGATACCCTCTTCTGACCTCCGCGGCATTGCACAACACGAGTGCACAAACTTGCATGCAGACAGTACATTCATACACATACAGAAATAAATAAAATTAAAAAAATAAAAATAAAGGCTCCAAATGAGTCTGCCATCTGACCCTGGATATATATATATATATATATATATATATATATATATCCACAAGACTCATTATACTGAAGAGATACAGGCACACCCATATTTATTACAGCTCTCTTCACAATAGTGAAGAGCTGGAACAAGCCCAAGTGCCCCTCAACTGATAAGTGAACAAAGAAAATGTGGTACACCTAAACAATGGAATTCTATGCAGTGGTAAAAGATGATGACATCATGAACTTTGTAGGTCAATGGACAGAACTACAAAATTATTATGCTAAGTGAAGTAACTTAGTCCCAGAGAAACAAACAGCAAATGGTATGCCTCATTTGTGGATGGTAGCACCAAGTACATAATTTTAAGGCAAACTGAGTAAAGTTAATGTTATATTTTTCTTTATCTACAAGCAACTGTGCTTTTATAATGTGAATCCCTTATAGGCTCTATAATTAACCTACCACTTATTTTCAGATTTGTAGTTTTTTGGTATATGGGTGGAGGTTATGTATTCATATTTTAGAGTAATATAAAATTAAAAGAGAAACGTGTGAATCTCAAAATACGATTTGGAAATAACATAGAGCTTATTTTCAGACAACATGATTTTAGTATAGGTGATATATATATATTATATATATATATATATGCATATGTTGAAACAATATGGATTGGAGGGAACAACCATCTATCTATCTATATATCTATATCTATATATATAGATTATGCATATATGTCTATCTATATCTATAACTATATCTATATCTATCTATCTATCTATATATCTATATCTATATATATATCTATATAGATATAGATATATAGATAGATAGATAGATAGATATAGATATAGTTATAGATATAGATAGACATATATGCATAAGTTGAAACAGTACAGATTGGATGGAACAACAACAACAAAAGAACCAGGACAGGGAACTGACTGAAGCAGTAAATTTCTACCCCCCAAATAATCCTCTGCTTTGAAAAACTTTGAAAAGACTCAGAAGGGGATACAAGGCATGTATGGCAGACTGCATGAACTCAGGAGGCATGGGGGCATGGAGGGAGAAAAGAGTCTGGATTGAACTGAGAAGTGATGTATGAAATGCACAAAACTTCAATAAAATATAAAAAAATAGAATATTGGAAACATTTAAGTACATGGAATTCTATTTGACAACTATTACTATTTCCTGACTGATTTAATTCCTTTACAGAAAATACTTTCTCCCCCCGCAAAAAAAAATAAATAAATAAATAAATAAAGAGTACTGGTTGCACTCAGGGTGGACCAGGGTTTGATGCCCAGCACCCACATGGCAAGTAACAATCATCTCTAATTCCAATTCTAGGGAATCAGATGCCCTCTTATGACCCAAGTGGGCATTGCATGACATGGGTGCTCTTATATACATGTAGGCAATTCATTCATAAACATGAAATGATAATAATAAATAAAAGGAAAATGTGCTTGTGATTTAATTGACAATCTTTTACTAGTAATTTCTAGCTATGAGACTGTAAGGATGGCTCACCATTTTAAAACCCTGGCTGCTCTTACAGAGGATCATGGTTTGGATACTAGAATGAACATGATGTTCAAAAAACATCTGAAACACCAATTGCATGAGATCTAACGACATCCTCTGGCCTCCCAAGGAATTGCATGTAATTGGTGCATTCCCATAAATGCAGGAAAAACACTCATACACATAAAAGTAAATAATATTAGTAGTAGCTGTTTACAAAGTATAGTTGTTTCAAAAAATCGTTCTTTACAGTATATAAACTCTTAAAGAGGTGAATTTAAACTTTTTCATATGAAATGTTTGTATATATTTTCCCGGTTAGAAAACTCTTGCCTTTAGCACATTCTACTAAGATTTCCTGGACTCAGTCCTCAAAGTGTGTGTGTGTGTGTCAAAGTGTGTGTGTGTGTGTGTGTGTGCGTGTGTGTGTTATGTATATATTCAATACTGATATCTTATAGCAACATTTTTGCTTTCTTTTGTTACTTTGAAAGAATATATGTAGATTAACATTTTAAATATTTTTCATTAATTACAAAGAATTTTCACTTAGAAATGACATTGTCACATTTGAATGGGAGGACTATGCCCAAAATATACTCGATGAAAGAGTCTAAAATGTTTGAGACCCTGTGTTTACATCCCAGTTTGAAAAGAAAAGGGAAAGGGAAAAGAAGAACCAGACTAGTATTGAGAATGAAAATTAGCTCTCCAAATAACTATCACTGACAGTACTTCTCATGTAATTATGAATGTGTTTATAGGAATCAAATCCCACTGGCACTGACAACTAAGAAAATTAACTGCTCCCCTTGGATCCCTTGGAAATGCATACATTTGAGAAATCATTTAGTTGGTCCCTAATGACATGAAGTAATATATATATATATATATATATATATATATCAAAGGATATATATCCTTTGTTCTGCTAGTGGGATTATTCATTTAGGAGAATGGAAAGAAGTTCCTCCAACCCCTTTGGCAAGTTACTTTTGTGGCAGTTAGCCTGGCTTTCATGACATAAAGGGTATGCAAGCAAAAATTACTGATTTTCTCCCCAATTGGCAGGTAAGTAAATAACCATATAAACACTTTTTTTCTGCACAGGCAGTTGGCCTGTTACCCCCTTTTCTAATAGCAGTTGTGCAGCCATTTTCAACTTCTATGTAGAAATTGTTATAGGAAATTCCCAAGCAGTTTATATGAGTGTTTGGTATAGGTTATTTTGTAATTTAATATTGTTAAATGCTTGGAAAGAATTTAGTGAATCATTTTAATTTCAAGATCCGACAACCCCTGCCTTCTGCTTCCTGTCCTTTCATTCCTTTTATCACTTCTCTTCTTAGACTATTACAGGGGATGATTGATTCCAATTTCCCAAGAGTGACTGCACTATTTTCTTCAGGAAATGAGAAAAAATTTTTCTTCTCTTCAACTTGGCTCAGAGTGATGAACTCTGAATGGCTGAACAAACTTAGTGCTTCTTTCCCATTGTCTTTGATTTAGAAGACTCTGGAATGACATGTCACCTCCTAGTGGAATATCTTCCCATATTATTACGAGGTTCCATACTTTCATCTGACACCCGATGTGAATAAGAATGTAGTTTTTAAAAAGCTAATATATCATGGAGTTTTAGAACAGAATATTGGAATGCTATTCTGTTTTGCTTAATCATTTTTTCTTCCACTTCTCTATTTCTTCCTTTCTTCAGCCATAAGATGAAGTTAGTAATGATGGTAAATCTGAAATACCGTTCTCCATTACTTTGGTGACAGACAAAAATGTTGATAATATTATATTACATATAAATGGTATTAAAGAACTAATACATACTGCTAATAAAACTGTGATGCTATCTATAGTCATAATGTAAGAGTAAGAACAAATGGAACTCTTGAAATTAAGGTTTTCTGCATGTCATTCTGTCCAAATCATGATGCATGGAAAGACAATGGGAGACGGTTGGAAACACAGAATATAGATAAATACATGAAAATTTAGATAGATAATTTCCTTGTGTAAGTCATATAAAGCACCGTATGATATTTGCTATTGCTGCCTTATAGGTTACAGTTTGTATTAAATTACACTAACCTGGGTAGTGCACATATATTTGAAACAGACTATATCTAAACCCACAGTAAATTTAAAGTATTGTCTTTTCTAATTTTGTGATTTCTTTAAAAGCAGACAAAAATAATAACTGACTTCTCTCCTTGTGGAGAAGTGTATACCTTCCTAAGTCCTATCAGACCATAGAGTTGAAAAGCTAAGAGATCACCTCTCATCTCAGCCTTCCATTCATTACCTTTCTGATCTTTGATGTGCTCATGACCTAGAGTTATTTTAATTGTTAAATATAACAAACACAATCATCTTCATTGACAATATTATAGTGCCTGTTTCCATATTAAAAGAATGACCCAGAAGCAAATTGCACATGAGTAAGAATTATTTGTCATTATGACTTCATTAATGAGACTGCCACAAGATTTAATTTCTTCAGAAATTAACTTACAGCCAAATTTTCATAATTTATTCTGTAAAACAATTAGTGTTCAATTGTGGTTTTCTTTAAGCCAGTATTATTTGCCAGTGAAATAAAATAAACAATTTTATCAATTTTAATTATATGGACACAATTTTTACAGTTATACTCAATTCTTTCCTGTTGAAACATACTCAGAGATTTATTTAGTTAAATTGCATAATTTACTAATGATGCTTTTGTTTTGTAGTTTTTCTGGTAGCATGAGATAAGATGCACACTAGTTGCTTTTGATATATTTTTATTTTTTATTTTATGAGTGTATTTCTTGCATGATTTTAAGTGCACCTGTGTTTTCTAATACCTGCCGAGGTCAGAATAAGGTGATAGATACCAGGAACTTGTGTTAAAAATGGTTGTTGGCTGTCATGTGGATGCTGAGAATTGCAATAGGGACCTCTGCAAGAACAGCTAGTACTCTTAACTGCTGAGTCACCTCTCCAGAGCCCTTAGTAATATCTTTAAATCCTGGACCTAATAAGCAAACTTTTCTGAAATTCTTTCAATAATCACTTGGCACATCAATTTCTTATAGCATACATTAATTTTCCTTGTCAGACCTTCAGTAAATTTACCAATAAGTTCTTTATTCTGGTCAACCAGCTACTGTGTTATTGTGACACAAAAATGTACACAAAAATTGTGTATTACTCCAACCCTATTACACAAGTAATCAATTATTGAATTCCAGAAATATACATCAGTCAAATTATATAAAACAGTTACCATAAAATCTAGTAGTTATAAATTCTTAAATATATCTCTTAAATATTGTTTGAAAAAATATTAAGCATTGACCTTTGTTTTTTGTCTTTTCGAGACAGGGTCTCCCTGTAGCCCCAGCTGACCTGGAACTTACTCTGTAGACCAGGCTGGCCTTGAACTCACAAAGATCCACCTGCCTCTGCCTCCAAAGTGCTGAGATTAAAGGCGTGCTCCACCACTCCCGGTGTAAGCATTGACCTTTTATTTTAATATTTATTCATTGATTATTAATTCACACTTTAAAACTAATGAAATGAGCTTATTCCTATTTATTTCACTTTTCCATTCATATAATATTTTTAGGAATTTAGAGTTCTCAGAAAAGAAAAGAAAAACATTTAAAATGGAATTTACAAATTGGAACTACACCTTGGTTACTGAATTTATCCTGTTAGGTTTTCCTACAAGGCCTGAATTCCAGATTGTTTTATTCCTCGTGTTTCTGATTCTGTATGGCCTGATTTTAACAGGAAACATTGGCTTGATGGTATTAATCAGGACAGACCCACACCTTCGAACCCCCATGTACTTTTTCCTCAGCAACCTCTCCTTTGTAGACCTTTGTTACTCATCAGTGATTGTTCCGAATATGCTGGTCAATTTCCTATCCGCAAAGAAATCTATTTCCTACTATGGCTGTGCCCTGCAGTTTTATTTCTTCTGCACTTTTGCAGATACTGAATCTTTCATCTTGGCTGCCATGGCTTATGATCGATACGTGGCCATCTGCAATCCTTTGATGTACACTGTTGTGATGTCCCAGGGGCTCTGCATATGGTTGATTGTGCTGTCATATATTGGAGGCAACATGAGTTCCCTGGTTCACACATCTTTTGCCTTTATTTTGAAATACTGTGACCAAAATGTCATTAATCATTTCTTCTGTGACCTCCCTCCCCTGCTCAAACTATCCTGCACAGACACATCAGTTAATGAATGGCTGCTGTCCACATATGGCAGCTCAGTGGAGGTTATCTGCTTCATCATCATCATTGTCTCCTACTTTTTCATCATTCTCTCAGTCTTAAAGATCCGCTCTACCAGCGGGAGGAAGAAAACCTTCTCCACCTGTGCCTCACACCTAACCTCTGTGGCCATCTACCAGGGCACTCTTCTCTTTATTTACTCCCGGCCCAGCACCTTGTATTCCCCCAACAGTGATAAAATCATCTCAGTGTTCTACACCATTATCATCCCAGTGCTGAATCCACTGATCTACAGTTTGAGAAATAAAGATGTAAAAGATGCAGCCAAGAGAGCTCTAAGATCTAAAGTAGATTCTTCCTGACTACAAACCTTCAATTGCAAACTTGCAGCAACTTTACCAGAAAATGCACAATTGTTCGACTGAAAGAATTAAACAAACATTTGCCTTTATAAAAAAGCCAAATGCATTTCATCCCTCCATGAGATAAGTACATGGTAAGGAATTAAAATGAACGTGAATGTTATGAAATACATGCATAATTCCACATCCAAGATGCAGAGGTAAGACCAAGCATATGAGGCCAGCCGGGTTTACATAGTGAGATCAAGATCAACCTAGGCCAGGTAGTGAGATTCTCTCTCTCTCTCTCTCTCTCTCTCTCTCTCTCTCTCTCTCTCATCTAAACATACACATTCAAAAACACTTATTTAAAATAGAAACTAAATGAGAGACAGTATTTAATAGACCTATAAAACTGCTTTCTATCTTTGAGGATGTATAATAAAATGCAATATAGAATATTGTCCTTCAGAGATACAGCAAATATCTCAGAAAAATATGTCAAAGTGTGCACACGTCTTTGTGTTTACCAATAACATAGAATATTAAAGAAAGCTGTAAAGTTTCTTTAGATTTTGTAAAGCCTCTTCTTGCATAATGACGACCCATTGAAGAGTGATGAGATGTTGTTACTTATGGTTTCTGCCTCAATTAACTTATTTATAAAAATGATGCAGAGACAGGTACCTGCATCATTGATGACAGAAGAGTTAGTGAAGGCAATACAGGCAACTGCTGCAAATTTGGCTTAAGTAGTTTAGACAGTAAGAAGGTTTTTATGAAAAATGTATATATAATATTCCTTAAATTATATAACATGTTTATGACATAATTTTATATTTTGCAATGTATCATATATGATTAAAATAAGATGATAGCAGGCAGACATCATCAGAAAACAATAATAAACAGGCAAAATATATTTTAAACATGAAGTTTAGTAACTCTGATAATATTTTATACATAATGTACACCAAAAATATTGGGAAAGCTTTATTAGTAGTTTGGCTAATATTTTATTTATAATGAGTAGTTATTGTGTTATATTTACTCTACCTCTAAATTTGTAATACACAAAATATTGTTTAAGTGTGAAGTATCCTTCTATTGTATCTCAAAAGCAGACAAAAATATTATGCTATGACAGAATCATGCTGGATTCTTAAGGGACCATCAACCCAGGACTTGTGGGAACACTATATGGAGGATATGACTTCTCACATCATGATTTTCATAAACCACTATTTTTGCTGTATGCCTTGAACTCATAGAGATCTGCCTGCCTCTGCCTCCTGAATGCTGGGATTAAAGGCATGCACCACCATGCCCAGCTAAGATACACACTTTTTTCTCCAGCAAAATGCTGACAAGTGAACACTGCACTTGTGTCAATGCTGCTGAGATAAAGAAGACCAGTGCTCCTGTGGATGCTCTAAAGTAGAAACTCCGGGTCTATGCCCCACCTACCCACCTATGAGAAAGGGGCTACTGATTATATCTCTATAATATATCTATATTATATAGATCTCTATATATATATATATATAATGTCTGTATATATGATTTTTAAATTTTTGCAATGTAGTCAAATTGTGTAATGTTTATAAAATAGAAAATCAGTTAAAATATACATCTCTCTGTGTATGTGAGTTTGTTTCTTTAGAGTGCTAAAGGCCAGTTTTCAGTTCAAAGAAGAGAGTCAAAGTTGGAGCAGCACAGGAGGACAGTGGCTCACACCTGGGATGACTGCCTTCTGCAGAATAACAGTTCATCTACTCAAGGACACATGTTTATAAAGAGAAAAAGTTGGAAGTTGTGTGCTAGCTCAGGAAAAGGCAAGGTTCTAGGAAAACATTTTAATAATAAGACCTGTGCCATTTTACTTAGAAGTTGGGAGAGGCTTTCTGCAAAGGACCTGTGTGAGGGATGTAACAACTGAAAGTCTCTGACTAGGATGCCTTTCCTGGAACAAGGAGCTCCAGGAACCAGTGGGCCATGGGAGAAACCTGCTCCTATTACTTTGGTAAATAGACATAGTATTAAGCTGACTCCTATTCTTGTCATACCCATTAATTAGTGCATCTCTCAATGATCAGGAGGCAATCTTCTTGCAGAAAATAGCAATCAAGAAAGAGATTCAGTTTGTAAACATGCAGAGAATAAGACTCTTGTGAGTGCTTAGATCTAAGAGGGTCCAAGGGATAATTAATGGGGATAGGATAGAACATATTTTGGAATTAGCATACATTTTATTTTCAAAGGTCATAATTTTGGTATATATGTGACGTATATATAGGCATACTTTGGAGCAATACAATGGGAGGAAAAAATGACGACCAAAAGACTGGATCAAAGAACTGAGTGAAACAGTTAACTTCTGTCCAAACAATAAAGCTCTGCAGAGAAAAACTTTAAAAAGACTGAGAAAAAGATGCAAGACATGTATGGCAGAATGCATGAGCTGGGGTGGGGTGAGGAACATGGAAAAGGAGTGCGTCTAAATTGGACTGAGAAATGTACGAATCACACAAAACACCAATAAAAATGTGTAAGAGCCAGATGTGGTAGATAATGTAAAGAAATTGTGTTTGCTGTAGATCAGAGAGTAGTTGCAAATATGAACCCAGTGCACTTATCATACCATGTACAAGACCTCTGCAAACACAAGTGCAACAAGAACCCAGCAGGTATGTGGCAGGTGGACAAGAAGCATCAGCCTTAGCTGAGGGTCTACTGACAGCTATTTGATGCCAGGAGAGGGAAAGTCTGTATTCCTCACTAGAATGACATCCGGTAGGTTGGTGAGATTTCAGTGGGTAAACCCACACCCAATAGTATTTGGAAAACACAGAATAGACTTCATAAGCCTTTAAAAAAATAAGTAATAACAGAAGATATTATGCCGTGGGTTGGGTAAGGTGGAAACAAGATGTTGGTCTAAACTGTATCAAAATATATTAATAAAGCTATCAAATCAAAATATTCTTAAAATATGAACATGAAAGAAAGTAGACAAAAATGATTTATGAAAGCAAGAACATTTAAACTGTTAGATTAAAATAACATCAGGCTTTAGCTAGTGAGATGGCTTAGTTTGTAAGATGCTTGCTATGCAAACATGAGGACCTGAAAGAGGCAGGAACTGCAGTACAGACCCCTAAATCCATCACTGAGGGTGGCAGGCACAGGAGGATCTCTTGGGAATTTCTGCCCTAACTGTTTAACAAAAACGAAGTTCAGCTATACTTAGAGATCCTGTGTCAAAAACTGATACACCGAAGCAATTGATGAACAAGTGCAAAAGTAATTCTTTCATTTTCACACATGTCCATGGGTGAATGTGCATATGCACAAGCACATACACACATGCATTCATTTCAATTCAGTTTCAAGGTAATCACAAAGTTAATGTTTATAGTGTATATAAAACCTAAGTGAAAGATCTGAAACTCTACAATACAGAAAATATAATCACAACCACAAAAATAACAATAAAAGTTCAATAATAGAACCAGAGAAATAAAGTGACATTGATAGGTGTTGCTGATATTAAATTTAAAGAATCACAGCTGATTTTCAGCACAAGCCATGAAAGCAAGAAGAAAGTGGACCAAAGCATTCCCAGTGCTAAATGACTATGGATGCCAACCCAGGTTACTATAACCAGCAAAACTATCAGTCCTAGTTGAAGGAAAGAGAAAAATCTTCCATGACATAAACAAGATGAAACAATACATGGTTGGAAAACCAACCCTCCAGAGAATGCTTGAAATAATTAAAAGGACAGAGGAGAGGAAGAACTACCCCCAGGCACCTTGAAAGAAAAAAAGTAATAAAAACAGAAATGTAGAGGTAGAAACCTACACAAAAAATGCAAACGTATAATAAGATGAAAGGAAACAACATATACCTCTCAATTATAACCTTAAATATCAACGGGCTAAACTCCCTAGTCAAAAGACATAGACTAGGAGAATGGATTAGAAAACAGAACCCATCAATATGCTGTCTTACAAGAAACCCATCCTTAAGGATAGGCATCAACTTAAAGTGAAAGGAGGGAAAAAAAATATTCCAAGCAAATGGTACTAAAGAGAAAGCAGGAGTTGCTATCCTAATGTCAGACAAAATAGACTTCAAAGTAGAAGCAAATAGAAGAGACAAGGAGGGCCACTATATCCTTATCAAAGGGAAAATTAACCATGAAGACTTCACAATCATGAATATATATAATATATATATATAATACTATATCTAACAAATAGTATATCAAACTCAGTGCACCAACCTTTTTAAATACAACTCTACAGGACACTAAGGGCACAGATTAACCCCAAAACTCATAGTAGGGAACTTCAATCCCCACTAAGTCTGTTGGACAGAATCCTGGGACAGAAGAATACAGAGAGACATATGAACTGAACAATACAATAAAGGAAATGAACCTCATAGACATCTTCTGAGGATTCCACCCAAACACCAGAGAATATACTTTCTACTCAGCACCCCATGGAACATTCTCCAAAATTGACCACATACTTGGACACAGAAAAAAACCTCAACAAATACAAAAAAAAAAAAGAAATAACCTCATGTATTATATCAGACCATTGTGCAATAAACTCAATATCAACACCAGGATAAATCCTGATACCAACATGAAGACATGGAGACTAAACAACACATTCCTGAATAATGAATGGGTCAAGGAGTAAATAAAGAAAGAAATAAAAGCATTCCTGGAACTAAATGACAATGACAATACACAACAAAACCTATGGGACACTTTAAAAGCAGTCCTACGAGGGAAGTTTGTAGCCCTGGGTGCCTATATTAAAAACAAAACAGAAAGAGCACAGATAAATGAACTAACACTGCAGCTAAAAACACTGCAAAGACACCAACAAATAAACCCTAAATGCAACAGACAGGAAGAAACAACAAAAAAATCAGAGCAGAATTCGATGAAATAGAAACAAAGAAAACAATGCAAAAAAATAAACGGATCCAAAAGTTGGTTCTTTGAAAGAATAAACAAGATAGACAGACCCCAAACCCAGTTAACCAAAAGAAAGAAAGAGCAACCCTAATCAATAGAATTCAGGAGGAAAGGGAAAATATCACTACAGACAGTGAAAGATCCAGACAATCATACAGAAATACTTCAAAAACCTATACTCTACCAAATTTGAAAACCTAAGAGAAATGGATGAATATCTGCAATCCAGGGAATCACCAAAGCTACACCAAGAGGAGATTGAAAGCTTAAACAGACCCATAACATATGAAGAAATTGAAAACATAATAACAGACCTCCCAACTAAAAAGAACCCAGGTCCAAATGGTTTCACAGCAGAATTCTATAAAACATTCAAAGAGGACTTACAACCGTTATTACTAACACTGTTCAGAAGGATATAAGCAGAGGGAAACCTCCCAAATTCCTTCTATGAAGCCAACATCACTCGAATACTAAAACCAGGAAAAGATGCAACCAAAAAATAGAACTACAGACCCATCTCATTAATGAACTCAGATGAAAAAGTTCTCAGCAAAATACTCTCAATCCGTATACAGACCCACATCAAAAAGATAATTCACCATGATCAAGTTGGATTCATAACAGAGATGCAGGGATGGTTCAACATAGGAAAATCTGTAAGGAGGAGGAGGGGGAGGGGGAGGAGGAGAGGGAGGGGGAGGAGGAGGGAGGGGGAGGAGGAGGGAGAGGAGGAGGAGGGCGCGGAGGAGGGGGGAGAGGAAGAGGAGGAGGAGGGGGAGAGGAAGAGGAGGAGGAGGAGGGAGAAGAGGAGGAGTGGTGGTAAGCCCTAACCTTAAACACATAAATAGACTGAAGGACAAAAACCACACCATCATCTCAATTGATGCAGAAGAGGCCTTTGACAAAACCCAGCATCCCTTCATGATTAAAGTCTCAGAGGGAATTGGACTGGAAGGATCATTCCTCAACATTATCAAAGCCATATATAAGAAAACCACAGCCAGTATCATCCTAAATGGAGAAAAATTAGAAGGATTCGCCATAAAGGTAGGAACCTGACAAGGCTGCCCCTTATCACCAGTCCTCTTCAATATAGTGCTTGAAACACTGGCTAGGGCAATAAGGCAAGAAAAGGCAATTAAAGGAATACTAATTGGAAAAGAGGAAGTAAAACTATCCCTTTTTGCAGACGATATGATAGTTTACATAAGGGATGCTAAAAACTCCACAAGACAACTCCTTGAAATGATTAAGTTTCAGTAAAGTAGCTGGTTACAAAATTAACCATAAAAATCAGTAGCCTTTCTCTACACCTACAACAAGCAACTGAAGAAGGAATACAAGGAGTCCTTCCCACTCACAATAGCCTCAAAAACAATAAAATACCTAGGGATAAACCTAACCAAAACCACTAAAGATCTCTACAACAAAAATTATAAGCTCCTGAAGGAGATTGAAGAAGACATCAGAAGATGGTCCCTTGCTCATGGATCAGAAAAATTAATACAGTAAAAATGTCCATTTTACTCAAATTAATATACAGATTCAAGGCAATCCCAATTAAAATCCCAAGAACATTCTTCACATGCTTAGAAAAAAATTCTTAAATACATTTGGAACAACAAAAGTCCCCGAATAGCCAAAGCAACCCTGAGCGAAAAGAGCAATATGGGGGGGGGATTTCTATACCAGACACCAAAATATATTACAGGGCTATCATAAAAACAGCCTGGTACTGGCACAAAAACAGACCAGAAGACCAATGGAACAAAACTGAAGATCCACACTTGAGCACATACAATTTTAGCCACCTCATATTTGACAAGGGGGCCAAAAATACTCAGTGGAGGAAAGACAGCATCTTCAGCAAATGGTGTTGGCAAAACTCGATCACCACTTGTAGAAAAATAAAATTAAAGCCCTACCTCCCACCCTGTACAAAAATCAACTCCAAATGGATCAAAGACCACAATGTGTAACCTAAAAACTCTAAAGATGATAGAAGAAAAGGTTGGCACCAACTTACAACACATAGGTGTAGGAAAAGACTTTCGAAATCAGTCAGCAGCTGCCCAGGAAATAGGGTCAACAATTGACAAGTGGGACCTTATTAAACTCAAAAGTTTCTGTACAGCAAAAGAAACAGTAGGGGAAGTGAAGAGAAAACCCACAGAATGGGAGGAAACCTTCACTGCTGATACATCTGACAGAACATTAACCTCCAGAATATATAAACTATTCAAAAAACAAAGAAGTAAGAAAACAAATGACTCACTCAAAAGATGGAGTAAAGAGCTGAGCAGAGACTTCACAAGCAAGGAAATAGAGATGGCTGAAAAACATTTTAAAAATTATTCAACATCTCTAATAATTAAGGAAATGCAAATTAAAACCACTTTAAGAAACCATCTTACCCCAATAAGGTTGGCAAGGATCAAGAAAACAAATGGTACTAAAAGCTGGAGAGGATGTGGGGAAAGGGGAACACTCATCCACTGCTGGTGGGAATGCACACTTGTACAACCACAAGTATGGAAAGCAGTATGGAGAACCCTTAAAACACTCAAAATGAGCCTACCACCAGACCCAGCCATACCACTTCTGGGAATATATCCACCAGACTCTTCATACCACAGAGACACATGTACAGCCATGTTCATTGCAGCTCTCTTCACAATAGCAAAGAAGTGGAACAAACCAAAATGCCCCTCAACTGATGAGTGGATAGAGAAAATGTGGAACATCTACACAATGGAGGTCTATGCAGCAGCAAAGAAAGATGACATCATTAAATTTGCAGGTAAATGGATGGAACTGTAAGAAATTATCTTAAGTGAAGTAACACAGTCCCAGAAATACAAATGACAAATGGTGTCCCTCATCTGTGGATGCTTGCACCAATAACCCAGCTGTAAATATTCCGTGTGGGGAGTGGTGCATATTGGAAAGAAGAAGAAGAAGAAGAAGAAGAAGAAGAAGAAGAAGAAGAAGAAGAAGAAGAAGAAGAAGAAGAACAACAACAACAACAACAACAACAACAACAACAACAACAGAAAAGACTGCAACAAGAACTGGCTGAAACAGTGAATCTATTGGGGTGGGAGGGTTGGGAGGAGGACATGGGTCTACATTATATTAAGGTATAGTTAATTGATGTGAGTTTAACAGGTATCCAAATTTGCCCAAACTTTGTCTACAAATTATATGGTATTCTAGGTCTTAGTAAAAACAAAGACATCTATATTGAACAACATTTGTTAAAAGGTTTTAAAGAAAATGTAATAAATTTAAGTTAATTGGAAATAAAATTGTAGGCCACATCAGCTTCACTTATAATTTGCATAACAACAACTTTGGGGTTAATGGATACAAATATTCTCACAATGCTTGTGTTGTACAGTATCAACTTGTAACATTTTCTTCTACCAGTAGGATAATCTAACTAAAGGAATTAAGTTAGCTTCCCAAATTAACAACATACAGGAAATGATAAACTGCTTGAGTAAAGTTAATGCAGAAAAGTTGGCCCAGCTAAACATTAAAAGGAAAAAAAGCCTCAGACTGCTACAGGCATCAAACATCTATGTGGATCCTAACTGTAACAACTATTTATAATGTGTCTTAATGAACTTTACCTTTCAGGTGCCACAAAGTTTTAATATAAGAGACTTCCTTACCTCCCTTTTATAGAACAAAGAAAAACATGATGGTAATAAAGTCATTCCCTAAATGTAAATTAGAACTGACTGTTATAGAGGTAATCTCTTATAAAAGTGATATAGTTGTCTTTGTTAATTGATTGATAGTCATAGGAACTGTGAAAGGATAATTATCTATTCAGAGGCAAATATAATACTAAAGTCTACATTAGCTGGGTAATTGAATAAAATATATTAATACAGGAGAGCTCCATTATCAGAAATGGATTATTCATCTGAGGAGATGTTGGCTAGGGTATCCAAGCCCCCCAAAAGATAAAGGCTTTTTGCCAGAAAACTGGGATACCTGCAAGAAGAGAGTTGGTAAGGCCCTGCTGTCGAAGACCTGGTGTAAGCATGGGAAAGATATATTGAGACCACAACTGCAAGTGTACAGATGGCCTCTGGAATGCCAGAGAGTGTTACCAAAAGCCGCTAAATCAACAAAGCAAATATTGGTCTCCTTGAGTCAAGCAAGACTCCTCCATCAGTATCAGCTACATCTCACCTGCCTGGAAATACTGTGCAGCAGTGGCAGCCAAATGTCTTTATATCCCAAATCTAATTGGCTATTAGCTCTCTCCTTGGAGGAATAATTGAGGGCTGATGCCACAAGCTTAAGTCCTGTAGTGGTTAGGAGATGTTATAAGCAACAGTAAGACCTTGTCAGCTTTTACAGAAAAGCTATAGCCCATGAATTAGCATACATCCAAATATCTGTATCTATAGCAATGTAACCTACCATAATAATTAGTACTGTTTAAATGCCTGTATATCTAACTGCTTGTGCTACATCAGTAGGAATAAAAGGTTATTTCGGGATAAACTGCCAACCCATGAAAGGAAACAGCCTGAACAGATCAGAGTCCAAAATAACATCTCCAAAGAAAGTAGACTGTTAGGCTTCTCGCCCACTTGTGTCCCTTTTCTAAGGCCTAGGAAACAATCTGTGGAAAAGGGAGTGTGGTAGAATGTAAGAGTTGCGATTGGGGTGAACTACAAAACTACAGAAACATAGATTGGACTCTTATTTGATCAAGATCATAGTACATATAAGCTCCCCTAGCTGGACAATGGGGGCCTCGGGTTGTATAAATTTGGGTAGCTACTTGCAAAGTGGTTTTACATGAAGGATGCCTGTATTCATTACTTATGACCCATTATTAAAAATAAATAAATAAAATAAAACCTCTGCAGTCCGGGAAAATAAATAAATAAATAAACAAACAAATAAAAGCTTTAAAAATAAACAAAGTTATATAAATGAAAATAAGAGCAATGGTACTGATCCTTACTTCAGACCTAAAAGATAGTAGGAAAATGAGCTAAAAATGATTGCTACTTCCTTCGTCTTTTAATGTAATGTTCTTTAAATTTTTGCTACAAGTTAAATAAGTATCTAAACTATAAAGGATATGATTAAAATGTATCTGTTCACTAAAACAGTGGTCTTAAAGGAGACGAAAAATGTTCAGAATTAGATAGTGACTATAGACTACAGAACTTTATGGATATGCTAAAGCCTGAGAGGTTATTTTGAAAGAATGGATATTATAGTGTCTGAATCATATCTTTGTGCAAATTAAACAAACTCATCAAAAATAGCCATAACTGAATGAGATAATATAAGCAATAATTTTAAATTTAACAAAAGAAAAGGAGTAGTAACAAATATGATTATAAATATGTGTTGTGTTATCTTTTGTTGTCCTTACCGATACACAATAATTGGTAGGAATAGTAAATACTTGAAAGTGCATCTTTGTTAAAATTGTGATGTATTCACAGAGGAGAATAGAGAAGGAAAAAGCTAATTAGTAATTCCAAATCCTGGGGGAAATGATTCCAGTGCCCTTAGTCACAAAAGACAACTCGTAAAATAAAATCTGTCTGCACAATGTCCAGATACCTAAGAGCTGCTCCTCTTCTTTGGGTTCCTATAACTCCAGATATTTAAGAAAAGGTAAAAAGACTGCATCTTAAGAAAAAGACTTTTAATGATGATTTTCTGCCCTTTCAACTTAAGTAGTTGATAAATCTATGTGGAGAGCAGGTGTGGCGAGGGTCCCAGGATGGCACCCAAGACTTTAGCTTATGATTAACACCTGATTCCCTCCTACCTCCAAGTAAAGTCACGCTCACCGTTTGAGCTGTGCAGGTGCACCCTGTATACAAGATCAGGCCAGATGATACCAATAGACTAAGGCCACGCAACCTGGGCTGGGAAGGTGGATAAATAGAGGGACTTTCTAGATAGAGGGACTCTCTCTCTCCTTTCTAGTCTTAGGAGAGAAGCTTGCTTGCCTGAGGAAGGAAAAGGCTTGGAGAAGGGAGAAGGCTTGGAGAAGGGAGAAGGCTTAGAGGGAAAGACATGAGGCTTAGAGAGAGAAGCTTGGAGAAGGAGAAAAGATGTGCCTGAATAAACCGTTCTGACAAGACCTGCCTGCCTGAATAATAAACCGCTTTGAGAAGAACGAGCGAGAGGTGCTTTGTTGCTGCAGCTTTATACAAGTGTTCCCTACAAGTGTGCAAGTGTTTCATACAAATCTAATGACTGAAAATAGATTTTTGAACCACAGAGTTGTAAGACTCTCATAGAGCTTAATATACCCGTAGTTTAGCATGTCACTATTTTATTCCAGTCTAGTATACCTGTTCTTTTATCATTACATTTTCATATGAGAATTAATTTATTATTAAGTAAAATAGTGGTTTACCATATTGCAAATCATATACGCAAATTTATTCATAAGTGTGTTATTTACATAATCTAAAAATGGCACCAATATTCTTCAATCACGTTCTCAATTTCATATCAACACAAACATGAAAATACATACATGTAAAAGTAAGAGAATCCTATGTATTTTAAAATATTTTCTGCACTTCATAAAATTGCTTTATTTATTGTAAAAGAAAATGTAAATCATGACATGCAGATGGATATGCTATATTCTCTGCCTGATGCTAGTTTTTAGTCCATTTCATTTGTCAGAATGTTCAAATTCTTTGGTGTTGGATGACTGCTACATTTAAGAATTTAGTTCTGTCACAAAACCATAACAAGTACTGAAGGTGAAGTAAAATTTTTTCTCGTGTAATATTAAATACTTAATAAAAATAGCACAGAACAATTAAAAATAGTCCTTTAATATTTTGACAAATATGCAAAAATATTTATCATTATCACTGTTATCAATCATTGGCTTAAAAAATAGAAACAGATTTGTTAAACCGATGTATTCATTTAGGAATAAAATAACTAAAATGTTGTACCTCATGTGAATGTCTTGACTATTCCTTATTTTTTAATCTGTATATCTAACATCTATGCTTGTTTCATATTACTACAAAGATCAAATGAGACTGGCATACTTGACCTTAAACATAAGTATTCATACTTAGCATATAGTAAGAAATTACATTTGTCTAGGCATGTGACAGCTTTTGTGTTTTTTTCTAATACCTATGACTTTTCCAGCCATTTGTCTTTAGTGGTGTTTAGAGTAGCACACTTGAGGTCTTTATCAATGTATCCTAATACAAATCTACTACTACAAATAGCAAAGTAGACCCCAGGAATACTACAGAACTTGAAGAAAGGCATGGAGCTCCTAAAGGGCACATAGATTTAGATTAGTTCGTCAACTGCCTGTCTCAATATTGGCTTCTCTGCTGTAAAGTAGGTTCGCAGAGGATGTTTTAAAAAATAACATAGGGGTAAGAGATTTGGTACAGGATAAAACAGATAATGAATAAATAAACTGCTCTGCATTATAAATACGTTGTTGATATTCAGAAGCATAAAATGTACATTTATCAATTTTAATTATTTTCCCAAAATCATAGACAGGAAAGAAGAATGGAAACAGGAAATTGCTCACATGTGAATAAATTCATTTTTGTAGGAGTTACCATTAACCCTGAGATAAAAGTGACACTATTTGCCTTATTTCTACCCATATATCTCATCAATCTTCTGGGGAATCTTGGAATGATCATTTTGATCAGAACTGATCCCCAGCTCCACACACCCATGTACTTCTTCCTCAGCCACCTCTCCTTCTGTGACCTCTGTTACTCCACTGCAATTGGACCCAAGACGCTGTCTGATATATTTGGCAAGAACAAGTCAATTCCCTTCTTGGGTTGTGCACTACAATTCTTCATTTCCTGTACATTTGCAGATTCTGAATGTGTGCTGTTGGCAGTGTGGCATTTGACCGCTACCAGGCCATCAGCAACCCCTTGCTCTACACAGTCAACATGTCCAGCAGGCTGTGCTCCCTGCTCATGGCTGGAGTTTACCTGGTGGGAACAGCAGATGCTTTGATACATACAGCCTTGGCATTCCACTTATGCTTCTGTGGATCTAATGAAATCAATCATTTCTTATGTGATTTACCCCCACTTTATGTCCTGTCCTGTTCAGATACTCAAGTCAATGAGCTGACGTTATTCACTATTTATGGTTTTCTTGAACTGAACACCATCTCAGGAGTCCTTGTCTCCTATTGTTACATCATCTTATCAGTCTTGAAGATCCACTCTGCTGAGGGGAGGGTCAAAGCTTTCTCTACCTGCACCTCACACTTGACTGCAGTTGCCATTTTCCAGGGAACTCTGCTCTTCACATATTTTCATCCAAGTTCTTACTCCCTAGATCAAGACAAAATGACGTCTCTGTTTTACACCCTTGTAATTCCCATGCTGAACCCCTTGATTTATAGTCTGAGGAACAAGGATGTGAAAGAGGCTGTGGAAAAAATTAAAAGTAAAAGATGATTTTAAATGTCTATCCAGAATTCTTATCCTACATATAAAGCAATACTTGTTTATATAAAACTATATGCCATAACATTCAAAAATAAAATAATTCCAAATATTATATATAATTAAATGTATTTTCATAGGAAATTGAAAATATTTTGTAGTCATTATAAAATGTTCTCTAGCCAACTATGCCCCACACTGAAGTCTGAATTTACATATAATACTTTGGTCTTTTTGAAACAGGGTTTCCCTGTAACCCCAGGTGTCCTGGAACTTACTGTGTAAACCAGGATGGCCTTGAACTCATAGAGATCTACCTGTCCCTTCTTCCTGAGTGCTGGGATTAAAGGTGTGTGCCATCACACCCGACTACACATACTTTCAATAACCATAGCCACCATGTTGAAAATCATTGTCTTTATTCCTGAAACAATATGTGTCTATTTCTATCATGCATATGTACATATTGTAATATTGCTGTATTGTTCAGACTAGACTTGAAATTGTGATGTTCCTTCCTCACTGTTTCACTGCTGAGATTAAAGGGTTAGCCCAGTATGACAATTTTCCACACTGTTTTAGGAAATTGAGTGGGATACTATGTCTCTGGACAAATATATCATTGATTCTTCTAATTTAGATAGTTATTTTGTACTTCCCCATAATGAAAGTAGTATTTTCAGCAACCAAGCATGTTTATAAACAAACTATAATCCTAGAAGAATAGAGCCTGTGGTGGGATGAGTCCTTGTCATAAAGAAGCTAGACTACATAAAAAGTCCCTATCTCCATAAACATGAAGTTATGTTTCTTGGGTGCTTTTCTATATTATATTTTCTTTCCTGGGAATCATCTCATGGTTGTTAATAAGTGATATTACATAATGTATGTAATAGCCTTAAATTACCCAAGCAATCTGATAACTCCTAAAATGCTTCAAAACCACCATAAAACAAAAATCTGGGGAAAATAATTTGAGAGATAAATATTTAAATTCAGTGGGCAGGAGACAGTCTACCCCATCTGAAATACTTTATCTCATATCCTAAAATATGCACGTTTCAGAAAGTAATTGATTCTTGCTAGAGCATCTGGCAATTACAGAACCGTGGTGGGCCAGTCCATGTTGTATTACATATAAAGATGTTCAAAGTAGATAAAGAGTAATGAAACAGCCCTCAAATAGATATCCATGACATCATTTTTCTGGGTAGGTTTACATTCCTTTTTTGCCTTTCTCTGTCTTGGTTAAATATTCCTTTTGGTAAATCATTGACAACTATATTTTAAAGGCACTATTAAGTATGAAACTATAATACTATATATATATATATATATATATATATATATACATATATATTCCAATATGAGTCAGATATACCCATTATTCAAGGCCTTATTGCTCCATTCCTGTTATAATTATAATGAATATGTGATATGAATGAGGAAGCAAATACATAGTGAAATATAAGCACCAATTATTTTTTGTTATTAGATATCAGTTCAACTGAAGTAACTCACTAAAATATATATCTTGAAAGATATTAAGCCTTACACTCTAATATTAAAAACATACACAATACATGTGTAAAATAAAGGTCATAAAACTATACCACACATATTACTCTCATGGAAAAGGAAGATAGTTCATTTGTTTATGCTCCTTCTACTCGTCTATTGAATCTTATCCCAATATATATATTACAAATTCAGTTACCTGAGAATCCATGGAAATATAAAATGCAAAGGCACTCTTCCTTATCTATTAAGATGACAGAAGATAAAATCTAATGTATGCCTGTATCTTCTGAATTCCTTTAGATACTCTCTGTATAACAATATTTCAGGAGGTAGTGAACTATGACACTATTCTCCCTTTCCCTGTCATTGATGGGATAATGTGACATATTAGATAGTATTATTTTGGATGAAACCCATTTTCTCCTTTGAATTATTCACCTTTGATATTATTCCTTAAGGGTTTCAACAAAGCAGAATAGACTAAAATGTATTT
This sequence comes from Rhizomys pruinosus, assembly GCA_009823505.1. Classification (NCBI taxonomy): domain Eukaryota; kingdom Metazoa; phylum Chordata; class Mammalia; order Rodentia; family Spalacidae; genus Rhizomys; species Rhizomys pruinosus. Next base: position 2,148,384 of record VZQC01003239.1, on the reverse strand, counting down.
AAAATTATAAATGATATTAATGGATTATCATTTATAGGTAAGATGTAACTATGTTATTTAACTAACCCATGCAGTGTGACATATACAGCAGAAGCCAAGCAAGGGATCATGATATATACCGACCTCCCTTGTCATACTTAGAAGCTATATAGAAGGAACATTTGATCTTGATTAAAATATAGCCGAGTAATTAAAAAACTAATAGCATTTTCTCCCTGTTAGTTTGAGTAGCCATTGACTAGAAATATTTCTATGGGAATGCAAAGACAAATAAAATACAGTGAGGCATGGTATCCCTCATTTGTGGATGCAGCACAAAATGCCTAGTGGTAAGGAAGACTGAGCAACTTTAATGTTATATTCCTTTTTATCTGAAATCAACTGTGCTCTTACAATGTGAATCCCTTAGTGTGCTCTAGAACTAACCTACCACTTATATTCAGACTTTTTAATTTTGGTATATGGGTGGAGGGTATGTATGCATATTTCAGAGTAAAATAAAATTAAAAGGGAAAAAATGTATATACCAGGAGGGGTATGGCTGGGTCAGGTGATAGGTTCATTTTGAGTCTTTTAAGGATTCTCCACACTGCTTTCCATAATGGTTGTACAAGTTTACATTCCCACCAGCAGTGGATGAGTTTTCCCCTTTCCCTGAAACCTCTCCAGCATTTGGTGTCATTTGTGTTCTTGATCTTAGCCAGCCGTATCAGAGTGAGATGATATCTGAGAGTTTTTTATTTGTAATTCCCTAATTATTAATGATGTCTCCTGGGTATATACTCAGAAGACCTATCCTACTGCAAACATGCACATGCATGTTTATTGCAGCTCTCTTCACAATAGCGAAGATCTAGAACCAATCCAAATGACCTTCAACAGATGAGTGGATGACAAAAATGTGGTACATCTACACAACGGAGTACTATTCAGCTGTAAAGAAAGATGACATCATGAACTTTGCAGGTAAATGGATGGAACTCAAAGCCATTATTCTAAGTGAAGTAACACCGTCCCAGAAAGAGACAAAAGGCAAATGGTTTCCCTCATTTGTGGATGCTAACACCAAATCCCCAGTTGAAAGGCAAGCTGAACAAAGTTATTGTTATATTTCTGTTTATCTGAAAGAAACTATGTTGTTACAATGTAAATCTCTTAATGGGCTCTAGAATCTACCCACCACTTATTTTCAGACTCTGTAATTACCATATATGGGTAGAATGTATATATTCATATTTTAGAGTAATATAAAATTAAAGGAGTAAAATGTGAATTCCTAAACATAAAAAAGACTGAGAGAAATATGGAAGACATTTTTGGCAGAATGCATAATTTGGGGTGGGGTAGGGAGAATGGAAAGGGGAACGTGTCTAAATTGAACTGAAAAATGATGTCTGAAATACACAAAACTTCAATAAAAGCATTATATTAAAAGAGGGAAAATGTGAAATCCAAAATATGATTTGGAAGTAATATCCAGTTTATTTTTAGATGACATAATTTTAGTATATGTGTGACATATATATATGCATATTTTGAAGCATTACAAATTGGAGGGAACAACAACAACAAAAGAACTTGGACAAAGAACTGACTCAAACAGTAAAGTTCTCCTCCAAACAATAATCCTCTGCACAGAAAAACTTTAAAAAGATTCAGAAAAATATACAAGACATGTATGGCATAATGCATGAACTCAGGTTGGGTGGGGGGCATGGAAATGGAAATAAGTCTAAATTGGACAGAGAAATGATGCATGAAATTCACAAAACTTCAATAAAAAAGAATAATAAAAATAAAAAAGTACAATGAGGACTGTGTCATTATCTACAACACAGATCTTGTGATGTGACATTGGTGTATAGCACACATCAAATGATGTGATATATTCTACCTTAGATACTTACAGACCATTCTTATAATTTATTTTTCCATTTAAAATGGTACATTTCTGTTAAAATTATAAAATCCATGTTTTAGAATTTACATTGAACTTGAAAACTTCTATTTGCTACCAGAAGCTTATGAGTTTTTTTTTTTAATGAAATTGTGTGATTTTAGAATTGATTTATTGTTTGTATTTGATGACATAAAATAAAATGTTTTGGCAATTTGAAAAGAAGCAAAGCTTACTGAGTAAGTATTTTTACATTGGCAATGTTATGGACAATAATTTATTTAGAGAATATTTGCATATGTCATCCATGTATGTGAGATTCATTTCCCCTTAGTCATCCATTGCTTTTTCTCCCTGGCGTTGGTTCTCACTGTATGCCATGATGATTTTTCTCATCAGTACTGTTCTAGTGTGGACCCTCAGGGCCCTCTGAGTGTGGAATTTTCTTGACTTACTTGTAGGCTGTGGATACAGAAGTCAAATTCTGCACAAACTACAGTTGTTTCATCCCCAGGTCCAGCAGTAGAGGGTGGTTGTATAGGGTACAAAACACTGCTCAGGGTTTGGGCTTAGTTCGCAGTATCATGGCCTGTATTTCAGGTGGTATTGGTAGTCTTGGAATTAGTTTCTTGGAAAAGTTTCTATGAAATTAACATCAATGGGGCTTTTGCAGATTTCCTGGTAGGAATCTTCTATCCAGCAATCTGTTGTCTGGACTCTGGCTGATTCTGTTTCTGAAGTAGACGTCTTAGATGTCTGTGTTGGCTACAATGAGAGCAAGTTCATGGGTCTGTATACTTATTTTTTTCTAAACAACACTGAGAATTACAGACAAACCTGTGGGAGGCTTGGGTAATTTAATAATTGGTGACCTTAAGGTTACTACAGAAGACCTGGGCTCTAAATAATGATTTGGCAGAGGAAGGTAGTCTGTGCTTTGGAGGAGCATTTAAGTAAGCAATTGGTGTGCAAGAAACACACACACAGCATAATAGGATAATTAAGCTATGTGATAATTCTATGCACACCAAAACACAGTAAAAGAATCATTTATAGCAACATTCATAACAGACAAATATATACAAACAGATAGACTGCTGGGCTCTAAGTCCTGCAAAGGAAGTGTAGTGCTTTTTTTCATGAATGAAAAGTATTTTCTAATATATAATTTGAGTAATGAAAATGTTTTGGAATCAGATGTTGGTGATGATACATCAATGTAAATTTCATACTGAATGCATTTTTACCACATTATAAATTTTATGACATATATATCATAAAATGTTTTTATGTTTTTGAGACAGGGTCTCCCTGTAGCCCCAGCTGTCCTGGAACTCACTCTGTAGACCAGGCTGGCCTTGAACTCACAAAGATCCACCTGCCTCTGCCTCCCAAGTGCTAAGACTAAAGGCATGCACCACCACACCCGGCTTTTATGCTACATGTATTTTACCTTAATTTACATAAAAAAGTGAAGAATCAAATAAGTTCAAGCTAAGGGTTGACCAAGCAAAATTAACCATAGGGTATTTAGTATTCTGGATAACAGTGAAATTTAATGTGGGAAGAGGGACCCACGTCCTGTTCCCATTCTAGCCCTAGACAACAGCCCAGTTTGTCTCTGAGCATGTCAGTTGCCTGGACTGACTTTATTTTTCTGAGCTGCCTTTTGAATGCTGAGCCTCTGGAATCACACCACCTCAGTTCTCCAGTCTGGATAGAGTACCTGCACAGGCAGTCTACTCCCGCCTTGCTGTGGACTCTGGACAACAGCTTTCTGTACTGGTTCTCCCCCCCTCCACACCGCATGGTCTTGGATACACTAAACTACCCTTTTTCTCTGGGAGTTGTGATTCCATCACTGCTCCTTAACTTCCTAGAGGCTGAGGGAGCTAACTTCCAGTTTCTGAAGCTCCACATCCTGCTCTCCTTCTAGTCCTGGACAAAAGCACACTTTTGCAGTTGGGATTCCAGATTTCTGGAGTAACCTGCTGGTCTAGACCTGACCCTGGCATCCTGACCCCTGGATCCATACCAGTTTAATTCTCCTGGGTGATATTTCATAGGTAATCTCTACCCCCACCTTGGACTCCAGAGAGCAGGCTTAGGTCCTGGCTCTCCCTATCCCAGCTCATCCATGGAATACATATACCAGCCTTCTTCCTGGCCTTGCACACCAACCACTTTTGCCCTTGTTGCTCCAGATATCTGGAGTACATTCTTAGTCGCCCCCTCCCTGGCTGTTAGCTCTCTAAATAGCACCATGCCCATCCCCCATATTAAGACCATCTGTAGCCTCTCCCACTCCTGAAGGGCTAGGCTTTTCTCAGATATTTAATAAGGGACCAGATATTACAGACTGCTTGAGAAAATGTGAATTCAGCCTCTGATGAGCAAGATTCTCCAATTAGGCTGTTCCTGCTGACTAGTAGGGCCCCACACTATACGAGAAAGATGAAGGGTATCTAACTGGTACTTGACTTGGGATCTATATGAACTCCTGAGTGGCTATACTAGGGAAATCTGGTCCCTGCTATATAAAATCTCAAGCAAGAACCTGAAGCCTAGCTCAACCAGTTTTTCATAACCAACAAGGAAACAACCAAGGCACAAGAAGTGTAAGAACAGGATCCACTGGAATTCAACAAAGGAATGTTTGAATTTCACACCTGAATCATAAACAAGATGATAAATCCACATGCCAAATTACAACAGAAAAATAATAAAATGAAAAACTAAAATAATAAGGCAGCAGCAGTGGCCTGTGCATGTGGCAAGCAGTGGCAGTTAATGCATGTGGCAGGCAGCAGTGGTAGCCCTCAAAGGCAGGAGGCAGGCAGCTGGAGAGAGGCCATGATGGTTGCAGCAACATGGAAGAACTGGGCCACTCAAACAAGATATGAAAAATTTTGAAAAAGCATAGAAATGGAATATTCAGGAATTGTGGGACACCATGAAAAGACCAATCCTATGCATCATAGGTATAAAGGAAAGAGAAGAATCTCAGGATAATTGTATTGACCAGATCCTCAACAGGATTGAAGAAAATTTCCTCAAATTAAGGAAAGATATACAAATACAAGAAGCACATAGAACACCAAATAGGGCCAGAAGGAAATGCCCTCCTGAATATCACAGTAAAAATACAAGATGTTTAAACAAAGAAAGAATACTGCAAACAAGAAACAACATATACATCATGTATAAATTAAAACACAGCTGGGCGTGGTGGCCACGCCTTTAATCCTAGCATTTGGGAGGCAGAGGCAGGCAGATCTTTGTGAGTTTGAGGCCAGCCTGGTCTACACAGTGAGTTCCAGGACAGCTGGGGCTACAGTGAGATCCTGTCTTGAAAAGACAAAAAAAATAAATAAATAAATAAATAAAGTAAAACCCATCAGAAATATAGCTGACTTCTCAATGCAAATGATGAAAGCCAGAAGAGCTTGGACCAAAGTATTCCCAAATATAAATGACTATAGATGTCAACCCAGAATACTTTACCAAGCAAAAATATCTACTATAGTTGAAGGAGAAAGGAAAATCTTTATTTATTTTTTAAAACATTTTATTTATTTTTATGTGTATGAATGTACTGTCTGCATGTCGGTTTGTGCACTCGTGTCGTGTAATGCCATGGAGGTCAGAAGAGGGTGTCAGATCCCCCTGGAACTGGAGTTAAGGACGGTTCTCAGCTGCCATGTGACTGCTGGGGATTAAACCCCTGTCCTCTTCAAGAGCAGTCGGCGCCCTTAACCACTAGGCCATTTCTCCAGCCCCAAGAGAAAGGAAATTCTTTAATGGTATAAATGGGCTTAAATAATTCATTTCCAGAAATCCAGCTCTTCAAAGAATACTTGAAGCAATACAAAGAGTGGAAGTAAGGAACAACTATACCTAAGCAGGGACAGAAAGTAGTTAATGGGGTTATAATGGTGGAAATACAAACCTAGAACAATAGTGTGCCAGAAACCAAAATGATAGGAAGCAATATACATCTCTCAGTATTAGCTTTAAATATTCATGGACTAAACTCCCCAATCAAGAGGCAGAGACATGTAGAATGGATTAAGGAGCAAAATTCTGCTTTTTGTTCTCTACAAGCAGCCCATCTTACCTTAAATTTCAGGCTCTATCTTAAGGTGAAAGGACGGAAAAATATTCCAAGAAAATGGCACTTCTAGAATAGCAAGTAGGAGTTGCTATTCCAATATCAAACAAAATAGTCTTCAAACTAAAACTAATCAAATGAGATGAAAAGCATCACTTCATTCTTATCAAAGGAACAATTAACCAAGAAGATATATACATACCAAACTGGTACACCAAACATCATAAACACAATTCTACAGGACTTTAAGGCACAGATTAATTCCAACACACTAGTAGTAGGGAACTTCAATACTCCACTGTGTACATTAGTCTGGTCAACCACACATAGGATAAACAGAGAGACATTTGAACTGAAAAATATGATAGACCAAATGGACCTAACAGAGATCTAACAAATATTTCTCCAAATACCCAAGAATATACTTTCTATTCAGCACCCCATGAAACTTTCTCCAAAATTTACTACATACTGGGGGACAGAACAAACATCAACAAATACAAAAAAAGAATAATTACATGTGTTCTATAAGACCACAATACAATAAAGCTTAACTTAACAAAAGTCAATTCTAAATGGATCAGAGACCTCAATTTGAAACCTGAAACGACTAAAAAAACAAAGGATCAAGGAAACAATTGAAAGATGGCTAAAGATCTCAACAGAGATTTCTCAAGAGAAGATGTAAAGTACCATTTTAAAAAGTTTTCAACATTAGTAGTAGGTAAGAAAATGCATATTAAAGCCAGTTTTAATTTCATCTTACACTGGTACGTCTGTCTACTATGATCAAGAAAACAAATGGTACCAAATGATGGATAGGTTGTGGAGAAAGGGGAACACTTATTCACTGCTGTTGGGATTGCAATCTCGTGCAATTTTTATGGAAAGCAGTGTGGAGCACTCTTAACAGACTAAAAACGAACCTACTATTTGACCCCATCACATCATTCCTAGATGTATACCCAAAGGACTCATCCTATAGCAGAGATGTGTGCACAAACATGATCTTTGCTGTTCTTTTCACAGTAGGGAAGAGCTGGAAGCAACTCAAGTGTCCCTCAACTGATAAGTGGATAATGTAAATGTGGTACATTTACACAATGGAGTTCTATTCAGCAGTAAAGAAAGACAACATCATGAAATCTGTGAAGTAAATTGATAGAAGTAAAATCTGTTATGCTAAGGGAAGACATGCCCATGCAAACCAAGAAGCACATAGAACACCAAATAGACAGCACCAGAAAAGAAACTACCCGAGTCACATAATACAAAAAAACCTAAATGTGTAGAAGACAGAGAGAATACTTAAAGATTAAAAAGAAAATCAACAAGTCTCATGAAAAGGAAAACCCAACAGAATACAAAAGACCAAAAAANGCTCAAAACAAAGACAAAATACTTATAGCAACAAGAGAAAAACAAGTTACATATAAGGGGAAACCCATCAGAATCACAGCTGATTTCTCAAAGAAAACTATGAAAACTAGAAGGAAGTATTCCTGATTCTAAATGAACATAGATACCAACACAGGATAATTTACACAGCAAAATTCCTATTCTAGGGGAAAAAAGTCTTCCATTTAATAAATAGGCTGAAAAATTCATGTCCAGTATATCAGCCTTTCAGAGAATTCATAAAACATTACAAAGAACTGAAGAAAGGAACAACTATATGCAAGGGACTACAGAAAGAAGCAAAATGAAGACATAATTGTGAAAACACATAGATAGATGAAGAAAGCTAACAGAAAATAAAATGAGAGGAATTCACATATTTCAATAACTTTAAATATCAATGGACTAAACTCCCTAGTCAGAATACACAAGATAGTTGAATGCATTAATAAAAACAAATCAGGGCTGGAGAGATTGCCTAGTGTTTAAGAGCACCGACTGCTCTTGCAGAGGACCTTGGTTCGATCCCCAGCACCCACATGGTGGCTGAGAACTGTCTGTAACTCCAATTCCAGGAGAACTCCAGTTCCAGGGGAATCCAACACCCTCTTCTGACCTCAGCTGCATTGCACGACATGGGCGTACAAACTTACATGCAGACAGTACGTTCATACACATAAAAATAAAAAAAAAATAATAAAAATAATTTAAGAAAAACAAATCATTGTTTGGTGATTATCTGCAAGAAACCTATCTCACCTTCAAGAATAGGTACTAAGATGAAAGGATGGAAAGAATTCCAGTAAAATGGGAAAAATATTCCAATCAAATGCCACTAATATGCAAGCAGGAGTTGCAATTCCAATATCTGATAAAATAGACTTCAATGTAAAACAAGTCAGAAGAGATAAAGAGGGTCACTTCATTCTTATGAAAGGAACAATCAACCAATAAAATATTCCAATCATGAACATATATGCACCAAACTCTGGTGTACCCAACTTCATAAATACAATACTACAGAACTTTAAGATACAGATTAGTCACAACTCACTAGTCATCAGAGACTTCAATAACTTACAGTCTCCATTAGACAGATCATTCAGAAAAAGTATAAACAGAGAAACATCTGAATTTAAAAAACCCCATACATTAAATAGACCTAACATATCTACCAGATATTCCACCCAAGCACCAGAGATAATAGTTTCTATTCAGCACCCCATAGAAGTAATTCCATAATTGACCATATACCAGGGCACTAATCAACCTGCTGGACAGATGGCTCAGCGATTAAGAGCACTGACTACTCTTGCAGAGGACCTGGGTTTGATTCCCAGCACCCGCTTTTGGGGAAGAACTGTCTTTAACTCCAGTTCCAGGGGAATCTCACACCCTCTTCTGACATCTGCAGCATTGCATGACACAGGTGCACCAACCTACATGCAGACAGTACATTCGTACACATAAAAAAATAAAAAACCCTCAAAAATATAAAACAATGAAATAATCACATGAATTCTATCAGACAATTTAATGAAGCTTAAAATCAACACCAGAACAATCCCTAGTAACTACAGGATCTAATGGAGATTAAAAAGTAAACTCTTGAATTAAGAATGGGTTAAAGGATAAATTATTAACAAAGAAATAAAAGTATTCCTGGAATTAATCCAAAAGGGCCATATAACACTACAAAACTCTGGAACAATTCAAAAGCATTCCAGAAAGAGAAGTATATAGCTCTAAGTAGTTACTTAAAAAAATAAGGAAGAGCACAAATAAATGAATTAACACTCAAGACTCAAGACTCTTAAAATGTAACAACAAATGAATCCCAAACACAGCAGACAATAAGTAAGAAAAATCATAGTAGAAATTAATGAAATAGAAACAAAGACTACAGTCAATGAGTCCAAGAGCTAGTTCTTAGAAAAGATAAACAAGATAATAGACCCTTAGCCCAGTTAAACAAAAGAAAGAGCAACTGAAAATAAACTAAATTAGCGAAGAAAGCCTATACTGCCACAGGCTTGCAGTAGGGTGCCAAGGGAGAAGTGGGGCTAAAGGTGATTAAGATTCATTGAAAAATTATGCATGAAACATGTAAAAATTCAATAATAATAAAAGCCTATACTCTATTAAATTTGAAAACCTAAGAGAAATGGATATATATCTCATATCTAGGGAATGACCAAATCTAAAGCGAGAAGAGATGGACAGCTTAAACAGACCCATAACTTCTAAGGAAACTGAAAAAGTAAAACAAATTTCCAAATTAAGAAATCCCAGGCACAGATGAATTTACAGCAGAAATCTACCAGGTATTTAAAGAAGGTCTACAACTAATATATTAAATTATTAAAAAGATAGTAACAGAGTTAGAACATGCAAATTCCTTCTATGAGAGATCACTCTAATACCCAAACCAGGTAAAGATACAACATAAAAGAAATGTATAAATATATATGAAACAAGGCTGGCCTTGAACTCACAGAGATCCACCTGCCTCCTGAGTGCTGAGATTACAGGTGTGCACACCATACCCTGCCCAACATGATGACTTCTAAGAGCTCAAAATTCATATACTAAATTGAGCTTAATGTGAATGATCTGACAGTGTTTTATTCTAGAACATAGGGGAACAAAAACATCAGAAAATTCCTATCTGATTTAATACCTGCTTATCTTCCCTTCATCTGAATTCTTTGAGCCATAGTCTGAATTTACATTTTCATATCTACTGTAAATTTTAAGTGGCTGTCCTTCAAAAGCAAACAGAAAAGCATTATTGGACTTTGTTTTCAGTTTTGGAAATTTATTTCTCCCTATGGAAACAAATTATAAGATTTTAGCCTAAAAACCATTCCATGTGTTTTCTATTAACTCTATGTGTTCACAATGTAAAAAAATCCAAAATGTGTCTGTGAGACATTGCCTAACATATTAATTGCTTTTTACAAGGAAGAATGTTTTTAACGTGTGTGTTTATGTGTGTGTGTGTGTGTGTGTGTGTGTGTGTGTGTGTGTACACATGCAGATACCCACAAAGGGAACATACCCATCACCACATGTGCCTTTTAACAGTGAAAACATTTCTAATTGCTCTTTATGATTTAAAAAAATATTTTATTATTTTTATATTATGTGTGTGAGTGTATTGCCTGCATTTGTTAATAAATGCTCCTGTGTTGTGCAGGGCCCAGGGAAATCAGAAGACTTCTGCCTTCTGGAGTTATGGATGCTTGTTAGCCACCATGTGGGTGCTGAGATTCAAACCTGGGTCCTCTGCAAGAGCAGTCAGTGCTCCTAACTACTGAGCAATCTATCCAGCCTACCCTTTGTGATTTTTTTAAATTTTATTTATTTTTTATGTGTATGAATGTAGTGTCTGCGTGTAGGTTTGTGCACCCATGTCATGCAAATGCCGCGGAGATCAGATGCGGGTGTTGGATTCCCCTGGAACTGGAGTTAAGTTAAAGATGGTTCTCAGCCACCATGTGGATGCTGGGAATCGAACCCAGGTCCTCTGCAAGAGCAGTCGGCGCTCAACCACTAGGTCATCACAACAGCCCCAAAATGGTTTTACTTTTTTAAAAATCCTTTATTTATTATTTTTATTTTATGTGTATGAGTGCATTGCCTGCAGATGTGTAAATGTACCCATATTGTACAGTGCCCTCAGATGTCAGAGGAGGGATGTTGTATTCCCCGGAACTGGAGTTATGGACAGTTGTTGGCCACCATGCAGGTGCTGGGAATTGAACCCTGGTCCTCTGCAAGAGCAGCCAGTGCTCTTAATCACTGAGCCATCTTTCCAACTCACCCCTCTCTTCGTGATTTTTTAAAGACACTTTTGTTAGTATCATCTCCATGGTATATGATAGACTTCCAGCTTCCCATCTCAACAAAACTATCTTCTTCATCTTTTATTTTAACTATTGGCCAACACCTCCTTTTTCATGCAGAAGTCTTCAACACTGGTAAGACCCTCCTGCTGTTTCTATGAGCTTATCATTTTAGATTCTATTGAGAATGAGATCACACAGTACTTGTTACTCAGTGCCTGTGATAAATTCAACATAATGTCCTTCAGATACATCCTTGTTGCAAATGATGGGATTTCTATCTTAGTGTTGAATCATACCCTGTTATGTGTACAGTCTTCTATTTCTAATGTTTTTAGTTACTACTGTTTTCATTGATATTGTACTTGAATTCTATTATAGCCAAAATACTGGGGTTAAAAACTGTGGGAAAACTTAGTTAAGATGGGTTGGATTCTAAGCCAATGGTACCCTTCCTGGCCACACTCATGTGGTGGGGTGTAGTGATGAAAAGATTTAGCATTCGGCCCTGAGAATTGAGTCATGATGGATATTTAAGTGGACATGTTGGAATAAAAGCTCTCTCTACATTTGGACCTCAAAAAAGAAATGTATAGACCCATATCCTTAATGAACATCGATGCAAAAATTCTTGTCAAAATACTTGTAAACCACAAACAAGCGCATATTGCACATTAAAAAGACAAAGACAAGCCTGGTGTGGTGGTGCACACCTTTAATCCTAGCACTTGGGAGACAGAGGTAGGTGGATCTTTGTGAGTTCAAGGCCAGCCTGGTCTACAATGTGAGTTCCAGGACAGCTGGGGCTACAGGGAGACCCTGTCTCAAAAAGACCAAAAAAAAAAAAAAATACAATCCAAGATGATTAAGTAGGATTAATTCCAGAGATGCCTGGATGGTTCTCTCTCTCTCTCTCTCTCTCTCTCTCTCTCTCTCTATATATATATATATATATATATATATGTGTGTGTGTGTGTGTGTGTGTGTGTGTGTGTTTGCCATAAATCATATAAATGACACAGGTCAAAAATCCCATGGTCGGGGCTGGAGAAATGGCCTAGGTGTTGGGGGTGCCAACTGCTCTTGCAGTGGACCCAGTGGACCCATGTTCTATCCCCAGCACCAACATGGTGGATGAAAACCGTCTTTGGCTCCAGTTCCAGGGTAATCCGGTGCCCTCTTCTGACCTCCAAGGTGTTGCATGACATGGGTGCACAGACCTGCATGCAGACATGGAGACGGTACATTCATACATATACAAAAAATAAATAAATAAAATAAAATAAATTAAAAAATCCCATGGTCATGTCAATAGATGTAGAAAAGGCCTTTGTTAAAATTCAACATAGAATTGTGTTAAAAGTACTGGAGGGACTTAACATAATTGGCTTGGAGCGAGCATTCCTCAACATAATCAAAGCTATATACATCCAACCTATGAGCAACATCATTCTAAATGGAGAAAAACCGGAGCTGTTCTCCTTAAAATCAGGAAACAAAGCTGTCCACTGTTTCCACTCCATTTTAGTACAGTGCCTGAAAATCTTGCTAGCACAATAAGATAAGAGATGCCCAACAGATGCCAAATATTCCACCAGTAAACTCTTAGAAATGATGAACACTTTAAGGAAAGTGGCAGGTAATAAAATTAATCTACACAAATCATAGCCTTTCTTTATATAAATATCAAGGATTAGAGAAAAATTACAGGAAAATCCTCTCATTCATACTAGCTTCAAATAATAATAATAATAATAATAATAATATCTTGGAATATACTTGACTAAATACATTAAATTTCTACAATGAAAATTTTTAATATTTAAAGAAAGAGATTGAAGGAGTCCCCAGAGATGAATAATTGTTATTGTGAAAATGGCTAATTGTTATTGTGAAAATGGCAATCCTACCCAAAGCAATATATTCATTCAACAAAGTACCAATCAAAATCGCTGCGAATTATTTCAGAAAAATTCTAAAATTTATGTGGAAGCACAAAGACTCTGGATAGCCAAAGCAATCCTGAGCAGAGAGAACAATGCGTGGGGACTGCAATACTATTTTCAAACTTATTATACTTAGCCACAGTCATTAGACCAGGATGGTACTGTCCCAGAAATACACTCATAGATCACTGTAACATAATTTAAAACCCAACCATGAGTACATGCAATTTCAGCCACCTGATATAGCACAAACTGGCCAAGAACACACAGTGGAGGAAAGATAGCATCTTTAGCATATGGTGCTGGGAAAACTGGATCTCCTCCTGTATAAGAATGAAAATAGACCCTTATCTTTCACCTCACACAAAATTCAACTCCGAATGCATCAAATATCTCATTGTGAAACATGGAACTCTGAACTTGTTAGAAAAAAACAACTGCAGTAACCGCCAAGATATAGGTATAAGTAAAGAGAGACAAATAATGCCTAGCCATCTTCCCTGAAGGCTAGCTCTCATAGCTTTGGAGAGAATTATTAAGCTGCTAATGGATAAATCAATTGATGAACCAACACCAGATTTAATTCCAAACAACCACATCATAGCATAAGACATTGGTGTAGTAGTAGAACCTTTATTTCGAGGACAATCAACAGCAAATAAATTGAAACAAAATCTCATTCAATGGGAGGAAACTCATGTGTGGACCTGCAAACATAGCCAATTACACACAGATGGAGATATCACAGATTTTAGAGAAAACACCCAAACTGTTATATTCCTAGACTAATTTAAGTTCTTACTAAGTAAAATATGTTTCCTCCTATTTATAGTCAAATATCCCAGTTACCTGATGGAAACTATTCAGTATACCACAACTGGTCACACACAGATATTTTCTGTGAATTATGCAAGTCTAAGTGGCACTTCTACAGTGTCTTGAGATCTACGGGTGGAAAATCATCTACTGGCAACCACTTCATTAGTTTGAGCTTCACCTCAGCAGTATCTTCCCCAGGACAGCCTTATGCACTGTTCTCTTAGAATAATCATCATCATATGACAATGAAAATTTAAGTCATTTAAAATTATATAAAAGCAACTTTTCTCAGTCTTATCAATATGATTTCACAGATTTGGGCTTGAGTTTTAGCTTTATAGAAATAAAAAACAAAAACAAAATTTGTAAATAAATACAACACACAGGAATACATATAGAGAAGAAGTACTGCTATATCTTATTTGAATATTGAAATAATAGAATAAATTATTTTGAATACTTTACATAAACTGTAATCTGCTAGTCTATTTTTCTTTTTCTTTTTCTTGTTTTCTTTTTGTAAAGCTTTGTTTTACAGGCTTATTTACTTTAAGTCCACTGCACTAAATCTCTGAGCATGTACAAGATATGCATAGTTATTGTATATTATATTAAACTTGCATTAAATAAGAGAAATTTAGGGAGCATGTAATAGTCGTTTTGGTAAGTATCATTTATTCCTTACTGTATTATGAAGAGACTGGCAAGAAGCTTCAGAGGTTAAGCTTGTAGAGGAGCTAAGGTTTCCCTGAAACTCAGAGCTGTTTTTATGTTTTCTGTTCTCTCCAAACAGTGGCTGCTCATCTGTGCTCTGCTTACATTTTATATCTTAGATAATACATCCACCACCTCAAGTTCTTAGTCATATTCCGCTTGTATGCACATATGCTTCAGACACCTGCTGCTCTGGCATGAAGGCTCCATGGAAATTTCATGCTTAAATCTCATTCCCCGTTGCAGTTACATTAAGAGCTGAAGATTTGGGGGAAGACATTAAATCACAATGGCATCTTTCTGAAGTGAATAATGCCTTATGAATTAGACTCAAGAAGCTCTGTTGCCCTTGCACCATTTGAGCATATAACTTTTGCTCTTTTCATCATCGGAGAACAACGATATCCTTGAAAATAATTTACCAGCCAGCCTAGCAAAAACTGTGACTCTGATTTAATGAGAGATCTTGATATAGAAAATAAGGCCAAGAGCAAAAAGAGAAGATAGAAGTCCACTTTTAACCCAATGGCCATGCGCCTGTGTGTGCTCAGACACTTGTGCACCCACAGAAGGACATTTATGTATGCACCGCACAAGTGCATAGACACAAAGGAAAATCCCAGAATCACTGATAATGCAAAATGTGAGGTCACGTTCAAAACTCTCTAAAACAGAAATGGAAGTAGATCAAGTATGTATCTGTTCATAAAACTACAAATACTACTGAAGTTACAATAATTGGCTAGTGGTACAAATTGTTGTTTTATGATATTATTAAAATATCTATAAAGGAAAATATTAATGTAATCATTACAAAGAAAAATAGTTGAGATATTGGATAACATAAATATCTTGAGTACATCACTAGACAAGACACAAAAACGACATTGTGAAAATCATAAATATGTACAATTATTCACGTCAATGTTTTAATTATATTTGATTTCAGAATTACAAAATAGATTCAGACAGACCGATCGACTTTGAGGCTGGGGAAACAAAGGCAGGTGGATCTGGATGAGACCAAGGCCAGCTTGCTCTACATAATGATTTCCTTTGTTTCACTACTTAGCTTAATCTCACCAGAAATCCAAGCTAATGTCCACTAATGGTCTGAATCAATCTTGCGTAGAATATATTGGTAGGAAAATATTTCTGAGACTCAGATTATTCCTATGGTTCACATTACTCCAATTCAGCCAGTAATAGAAATTGCTTTCACATATGCTCGGTCTAGGTCACAGGTAAATTATTAAATTGACACTAAAGGCATTGCTATACCCATAGATTTGTATGTCTTCCAACTCTCACCAGAGAAGTTTCTTCTTGTACCAGATAGCAATTAACACAGAGACATATAACTAACTGGACAATGTGAGGAGAATAAGAGATTCCTGAGTGCTCAAGCCTAAACGGGCCACCTATATCACACCCTCTCTTCTCTATCAATTCTCAGGGGAAGAAAGATTATAATAGCCAGAAATGGGAGATGGATACAATGAAACGGTGTTGTCTGGACACAGCAGGGATATTTCAGTTATGAACCCACAGCACTCCTGAAAAAAATGCAAAAGATCTATATAAGCTGAAGCCATACAATAACCAAGCATAGATAGGCAAGGTGGACAGGAAGCCCAAGTGCTACCCGAGGATCTGCTGGCCATTGACAGATGCTGGGTGTCAGACAGACAGTTTACTTTAGGAATCTGTTGCTGGTAGTTTGGCCAGACTCCTAGATGCAGACCCATACCCAAGAGCATTTGGGAAATAGATTAGATTCTTCAGGCCTTTATAAAAAGAAAAATGGGGCTGGAGAGGTGGCTCAGTGCTTAACATCACTGGATGCTCTTTCAGAAGACTCAGATTCAAATCCCAGCATGCACTGGCAGCTAACAACTGTCAGTAACTCCAGTTTCAGGGGATATAATGTCCACTTCTGTCCCCTAGGGCATTGCATGACATGGGTGCACTTACACTCATGCAGGCATAACACACACACACACACACACACACACACACACATAAATATATTAAAAAAATAAAAAGAACACTAATGATGGGGTATATTAATCATGAAGTATGAGGCATGTTCTGAGGTATGGGGGAGAAATAGGTCAGAATCTGATCAGCATAATTTGTATGAAATTCTTGAAGATTCAATAAAATATTTTTAAATAGAAATGATTTTGTGCCAAAAGTTAATCTTGTTCATAACTGAAGGAAACACAGCTCAAGAATGAATGTAGGAGCTTCTTGGAGGGTACCTGTGTTCATTTCCCAGCATCCACACTACAGCTTTCTGAAATAACTCCAGGTCTAGGTGACCTGATGTCTATTCTGGCCTACATGGGCATTGCACAACACAGGTGGACTGATGTAAATACAGACAGATAAAATACTCAAATGCATAAAATAAAAATAATTTTAAAAATATGAATAAAAATAGTAAAAGAGGAAGAATGTGTTGAGTGGTTAGAAAGCATGAAACCAATCTGGTGGATGTCATTTTATTGGGGGATAAAAATATAACAATGCTGAGATTCATCACACAGATCATTGGGTAGAAACCCTTGATCTATAGGCAGGGGATTTAATCTCCAACACCCATGTGAAAAACCAAGTTTGGCTAGGCATCCATGCAAATCCACTGAGAGAGAGAGAGAGAGAGAGAGAGAGAGAGAGAGAGAGAGAGAGAGAGAGAGAATATGGCAATGGTGAATAAAGAAAGTGAGTTTCAACAATTGCACTGGCTTCCATGAAAAGGAAAGCATTTTTATAATAGCCAGGAAGCAAAATACACTGGATATCTATCTATCTATCTATCTATCTATCTATCTATCTATCTATAGATAGATAGATATAGATATAGTTATAGATATAGATATATTTATATATAAATATATACATATATATAAATTTAGTCATTACATGATTATCTTATATATATAAATTTATATATATAGGGCTGGAGAGATGGCCTAGCGGTTAAGAGCGCCAACCGCTCTTACAGAGGACCTGGGGTCGATCCCCAGCACCCACATGACGGCCAAGAACCGTCTGAAACTCCAATTCCAGGAGAACTCCTGTTCCAGGGGAATCCAATGCTGTCTTCTGACCTCCGCGGCATTGCACTACACGGGTGCACAAACTTGCATGCAAACAGTACATTCGTACACATACAGAAATAAATTTTAAAAAATTGTTCAAATTTATATATATAAATTTAGTCATTACGTGAAGATTATCTTAACACATGCAAACTTGGTTTAATTTTGAAAATGTTGAGATAAATTTAAGAAGTCTGTTATGAATGTCTCCATGGTTGCAGTCCTATGTTAATATTATGTATTGAATAAGTGAATATATACCTTAATAAACACGGATACTTGGAACTGTAAATAAAAGAGGAGAAGGGACTAAGTTGGTAAATAACCTGGGAATATTCGCATACGTGTTTCATCTCAACATTCAGGAGGACTTCAAAATCCAGGTCAAAGCAGATGGGTTTAATAAATAATTCTTATTCTGTTCTTTGTCATAGCATATTTCTTCAGACAGAAGACTCATGTCGGAGTAGGAGACTCAAGACTGAGATAAACAAGTAATGGGCACATTGTGCAAACCTTAAAGATTTCTAAAGGGAACATCTTTAATGCCTTGTGAAACAGTAAATTTAGTTATAAAATCTTAGATACCTACTAATGTTATTCAGTGATTTATTACGTATTTTTGTAACTAATATAAAAGTCTTTTCATGATTTATTAAAATAATCTGATCCTTTCCTTGTCAATGTGAATATTCTGAAGCACAGCAACCAGTTTGTCTCACTGTCTGTGTAACATCAGTCTGCCTTCCATGTAATTCTACATGTCAAATAGACTTTTCTTTCTAGTATACCTCATAAAAAGAAAGTATGCTTCTCAGAACTTAGGTCATTTGTCAAAACCAACATGCTTCATGAATCACCTAGAAATTAGATAAAAATTCCTAAACTATCAAGTGGAAGTAGTTCTCTTCACCCCCCCTTCTGTGTGTGCGCGCGTGTGTGTGTGTGTAAAATGTGAGATCAGTTAGAGAGTAGAGAAGGAATGTTGGACATGATGTAAATATATCAGATTAAATTTAGAAACAAACAGAAAAAATAAGTAATTTTTTCTTTAAAGCTATATAAAATATGTAATTTTATTACAATAATACCAAATCTAAACCCAGTATGTTCTGTTTTACAGATGCATTGTTGATTTTTAGAGCATAATGTATATATATATCTTTCCCATTCTCTTGAGCAGCTTCATAAATGTTGAGATGAGACAAAGAAGAATGGCCATGGAGAATTGTTCCAAATTGGCTGAATTTGTATTACTGGGAATTTCCAACAACCCTGATGTGAAAGTGGCTCTTTTCACCATGTTTCTTCTCGTCTATCTCATTAATCTTGTGGGCAATATTGGGATGATTGTTCTAACAAGATTGGACACCCAGCTTCACACACCAATGTATTTCTTCCTCAGTCACCTCTCCTTCTGTGACCTCTGCTATTCCACAGCAGTTGGACCCAAGATGTTGGCAGATGTATTTAGCAAGGACAAGTCAATTCCTTTCTTTGGCTATGCCCTACAGTTCTTCATTTCCTGCACATTTGTAGATTCTGAATGCATACTGCTGGCAGTCATGGCCTTTGACCTCTTCCAGGCCATCAGCAACCCTCTGCTGTATACAGTGAACATGTCCAGGCGGCTTTGCTCCCTGCTGACGGCTGGGGTTTACTTGGTAGGTGTGGCAGATTCTCTGATTCATACAACATTAACTTTCCACTTATGCTTCTGTAGGTCTAATGAGATTGATCATTTCTTTTGTGACATACCTCCCATCTTATTACTGTCTTGCTCAGATACACAAGTGAATGAGTTAGCAATATTCACCATTTTCGTGTTTATTGAACTGAGCACCATTTTAGGAGTCCTTGTCTCCTATTGTTACATCATCTTATCTGTCTTGAAGATCCACTCTGTTGAAGGAAGGTTCAAAGCTTTCTCTACCTGTGCCTCCCGCTTGACTGTAGTTGCAAATTTCCAGGGAACTGTGCTCTTCATGTATTTCCGGCCAAGTTCTTCTTATTCTCTAGACCAAGACAAAATGAGTTCTCTGTTTTATACACTTGTGATTCCCATGCTGAACCCTCTGATTTACAGCCTGAGGAACAAGGATGTAAAAGAAGCCTTGCAGAGGCTAAAAACGAAAAAGTGGTGTTAAATCTACATTATGACTCTTCAATTTTCTCACTTATATGTAGAGATTTTTTTCTTAAAATTATGTCATAAGAAAAACACAATCTTATCTATTACATATTTACTGAAGTGAATATTAATTACAAAGTGCATAATAGAAGTGTTCCCTATATTGTTGTATTCACTTATGTTTTGAATTTACATATAATATTGTTTCTAATACTTCCTGACCTTTCAAATTTTGCTAGATGCTATCTGCTTATTGTTTAACTCAATCATTTCCAATATATTAACTGATAATGCATTTACTAAGTGATTTTATTTTGCCTTTAAGCAAATTGCTTCCATGGTGCGTCTAATACTCTCTGTAATAGCATATCCTAGAAGGTAGCAGTATGAGCAAATTTGAATGATCTAAGAATCTTAACTACTTATCTTAAATCCCCAAACATTTAAGAAATAGAATGGTTAGAAGAAATAAATGCAGAACAAAATATTGATATCCATTGAAGAAATAGAATGGTTAGAAGAAATAAATGCAGAACAAAATATTGATATCCATTGTAAAGGAAAATACTAAATTTAAAGCAGATATTCAAATTAAATAAGTAGGAATTGGGGGAAAAGAAAGGGGTTTAATCACAATTTATGAAACCTTGTAGAGCTAGACAACACATCTTACTTTAGAAGCAAAATGTCCATCATGGTTAAAGACCACTTGAAACAACCTTCGTAAAAATCATCATTGTGCTGTAATTGTTAACCTTACGCCCTCGTCACTTTCTTCATGATTCCTTCTGCTTTTCTCCTTCCACTGTCCATGTAAATATCTCCTCTTGTCAATCCTAAACAAATGTCTCCTAAGAACAAAGTCTTACTTTCAATGTGGAATGTTTTCTTCCATTACAAGACTGTGGGTGTCTTATTTTCAAGGACATGTTTTTTGTTTAAAACTCATGCATTGTATTTGTTTAACTAATGGCAAACATATAAATAATAAAACAATGAAGTTAGAAAATTTTAAACTCCTCAATCATTTACTAAAGTTTTACTGGCATCTACTATCACTAAAATTTTCTAACTTCATTGTTTTATTATTTATATGTTTTCCATTAGTTAAACAAATACAATGCATGAGTTTTAAACAAAAAACATGTCCTTGAAAATAAGACACCCACAGTCTTGTAATGGAAGAAAACATTCCACATTGAAAGTAAGACTTTGTTCTTAGGAGACATTTGTTTAGGATTGACAAGAGGAGATATTTACATGGACAGTGGAAGGAGAAAAGCAGAAGGAATCATGAAGAAAGTGACGAGGGCGTAAGGTTAACAATTACAGCACAATGATGATTTTTACGAAGGTTGTTTCAAGTGGTCTTTAACCATGATGGACATTTTGCTTCTAAAGTAAGATGTGTTGTCTAGCTCTACAAGGTTTCATAAATTGTGATTAAACCCCTTTCTTTTCCCCCAATTCCTACTTATTTAATTTGAATATCTGCTTTAAATTTAGTATTTTCCTTTACAATGGATATCAATATTTTGTTCTGCATTTATTTCTTCTAACCATTCTATTTCTTCAATGGATATCAATATTTTGTTCTGCATTTATTTCTTCTAACCATTCTATTTCTTAAATGTTTGGGGATTTAAGATAAGTAGTTAAGATTCTTAGATCATTCAAATTTGCTCATACTGCTACCTTCTAGGATATGCTATTACAGAGAGTATTAGACGCACCATGGAAGCAATTTGCTTAAAGGCAAAATAAAATCACTTAGTAAATGCATTATCAGTTAATATATTGGAAATGATTGAGTTAAACAATAAGCAGATAGCATCTAGCAAAATTTGAAAGGTCAGGAAGTATTAGAAACAATATTATATGTAAATTCAAAACATAAGTGAATACAACAATATAGGGAACACTTCTATTATGCACTTTGTAATTAATATTCACTTCAGTAAATATGTAATAGATAAGATTGTGTTTTTCTTATGACATAATTTTAAGAAAAAAATCTCTACATATAAGTGAGAAAATTGAAGAGTCATAATGTAGATTTAACACCACTTTTTCGTTTTTAGCCTCTGCAAGGCTTCTTTTACATCCTTGTTCCTCAGGCTGTAAATCAGAGGGTTCAGCATGGGAATCACAAGTGTATAAAACAGAGAACTCATTTTGTCTTGGTCTAGAGAATAAGAAGAACTTGGCCGGAAATACATGAAGAGCACAGTTCCCTGGAAA
>VZQC01003239.1:2067261-2106932 GCA_009823505.1 Rhizomys pruinosus | reverse complement strand
GTACTCTCTCTCTTTTTTTCTTTTTGTCTTTTTACTAAGATCTCAAGTTCTATGTCTGCAGTACAGTTTCTCTAGTCTTACTGATTATTTATATCTGGTTGTACTTTCCTTAGGTTTTGAAGAAGTTTTTTTTTTTTTTTTTGTCTTTTTGAGACAGGATCTCTCTGTAGCTCCAGCTGTGCTGGAACTTGCTCTGTAGACCAGGCTAGCCTTGAACTCACAGAGATCTGCCTGCCCCTGCCTTCAAAGTGCTAGGATTAAAGGCGTGCACCACCACACCCAGCAAGGGATTTTTTTTTAAAATGGAGATCCATCTGGTAGATGTAAATTGCTGACATGACTAACCTCAGCTACTGATTCTTCAGCCTCTTGGAGCAAACAAATGTTGAATATAAATCACATTTCTAGCATTAACTGACTGAACTTATTGGCAACTCATGCCACCTAGGCCTAGAGCTAATTTCCAATGAGAGTTTCTAAATAGACTTTTCTCAGATGTGCTTTTCTCCATGTAACACAGCCTGTGTGGTATGTTTCCAATGAGGGATGCCCATCTGAGCCCTGGTATCTGGGTTTTTATTGGGTCAGTTTTATAGACATATGCATAGTCACACTGACCTCAGTTATTCAAATCTGTTTTCCCAGAGCACACAGGTAATCATAAATCACTTTGCTAGATAAACTATCTGGTCAACCAAGTATTAGATGGGCCACGGTCTTATGTATACAAACAGTTCTTATCAGGTAAAATAGTTATTTAAGAGCTTGTTTCCCAAAGTTGATCTCCTTTAAGGGAATGGTGCAACATTACAGGCTCTATTGAATGAACTCACACTGAGGGACATCTGTGGACATAAATTTGACTTGATAGGCTCTACATGAATACATGAAATTAAGTCAGCAGGCTAATGAAGATGCAAATAGGGAAGGGCTCTAAATATGATTAAGGAGTATTATATGAAATTCACACAAGTCAATAAAATATACATTATAAAAGAAATCTTTAAGCACAAAGTAAATGCTGGAACATTATGACTAGCAAATATTTCTGGATATAAGGAAATATTTTTAAGCAACCTGAGGTAGTTTAAAATGTGGGGTAGTTTAAAATGTGGTCAGTTTTCTTTTTCTAATGATAAATATCAAAGCACTTGTGGACACGCATACACACACACAAACAAACAAACAAACACTGGCTACAGAAGAACAGTACATTCTCCAATCCTCATCTGATAAACTTATTTTGCATTAACTGATGATTAAGACAGGGAACCACAATGGTCACCATGAAGAGAATTAGAGATTATTGAATGCTCAGTTCTATGTGGGAAATCTAAATAATGTCTTTTTCTCCTAAGGCTCAGGAATTATCAAAGAAGAGAGAGTACAAAAATTGTAAGAACCAGAAGGCTGAAGCAAATCTATGTTTGCTGAATGTGAAGAGGACTTTTGCATACTGAGCTAACAGTGACTGCTAATACATGGATAAGACATGTAAAAGACAAAGCCATCCAAATTTCAGCTTGGACGGGAGACAGGCATATGAAGTCCCATCCCTAACTGAGGCAATGTTCACAATGTGCTGCTGGTGGGAGAAGGAGAATCTGTTTTGTTCAATGATTTCACCCCTAATAGGCTACCAATATGCTGGTAGATGGTGCTAAGCCATGACTAAAGAGACAGGATTCTGAACTCAATATACATTAAGTACATTAAGTTGGGAGGTATTAGTGGTGTGGTGGCAACAAAAGAGGAACTGGAAGCAAAATGAATTTCTAAAATAACACACCACAACTATGACTTTGTGTGTTTATTCAATCTCTTGGATTGGTAAGGCTATTTAATTTGCTCAATTAGAAGGTTTCCTGAGAGAAAGATACCCCAGGTTAGAATATAATTAATGCATAAGAAATATAGCTAGTACTTTCTTTCTTTATTGAGGGGGTGTATTTTTGAGACAGGGTCTCCCTTTAGTCCCAGCTGGCCTGGAGTTCCCTATGTTGACCAGGCTGGCCTTGAATTCACAGAGATCCACCTGCCTCTGCCTCTGGAGCGCTGGGATTAAAGGTGTGTGCCACCATGCCTGGAGGTAGTGGTTTCAATAAGATATTTTGAAGAAGAAATTAGCAAAAGTTTTGAATAAAGTAATTTTGATGACCTTAAAATATGTTTTATAGCTTTTTTCATTTTTTTTCCTGAACAAGTCTTGTGCATTTTATCATAAGCAATCAATAGTGATAAGTGGAGTATTTAGCTTTGATTCAGTCAGGTATATATGAAATATTTTTCTAATATATGTTTATTTTTATAATTATGTGTAGTTTTAACATCAGAAAATATCATTTAATTATAAAGATTTAAAACAACATATTTTAAGTTTCAAATCATTGAATAATTACTTTTTATATATAATTACATGGTAAGTCTATATAGTAAAGAATATCATCATAGTTTTCACAGTCATCATTTTAATCTCAATCTTCATTAATAAACTGATATGTATTTAGGAAGTATTCAAGTATTTTACATATGTGAATTCTGGGGGAAGGATTTGAGCTCAATTTTATATAACTGATCATCAAGTAGAGAAGGGAGATTTCTGAAATTGGTTTAAATCTTATGTTTCTAGTATTGAAAGAGATCCTTGTCATATTTCCTCCATTGATTTCTTCATTAAATTAGAATGACTATGTAAATGTAATGTGTTTATAGCACTGGAGAGCAGTCTACTGAAAGAGGTATTTATCTATAGTCTAATATTGAAGTAATTAATAATAGCATTACCTAAGTTATATTCATCATAATATCTCAGTTACACACAATTTTCTTGATAAATGAAAATGTATATATGTAGGTTCTATGTTCAAATTTCAAGAATGCATGATTGCATAAAGCTAAAAATTGGTAAATTGTTTCCACAACTATGCATCATTTATTCAAGTTGAATATGCTGAAAAATTTCTTGCATTTATTTTTTACCAGCACAATATAATTTTCTAAAATTTTCAAAATTTAAAATTTAAAAAAAATTTTAAAAGATCTAAAAGATCAATGGAAGGGCGGGATTTTGCTATCTGATTTAACTAGAGCTCACTGCACCTTAGTCCACATTGTTCTATCTCTCTCTGACTCTCAGTTCTTGGCATTTGGTAGATTTCATGATATACTCTCACTTCTGGGAGAACGTAATGTAATTTGTTTTCTCATTTAAAAATCACTAGACTCAATTTTAATCAAGAAAATTATATAATTATGGAATATTTGGAATATATAAATTAATATATTATTTTGTTGTAGAGGGCAAAATAAAATTTTATTTAATATATGTGGAACTTCTCACCTTGGTCACTGTCCATATTTTGCAGTGTTATCAAGCAGTAGTATAGTGTTCTCTTTTATAATGAGTTAGTGCTTTTGCCTTGTTAATTATTTACCATGTAATCTGAAAAATATAGCTCAATAATAATTGTGTGAAATACTGCTTATTCAGGGATGAATGGAAATGAAATAATTCTATGAAATTGTCACTCCCAACCACCTTCTCACCATACTTAAGTTGGGCAGCAGGAATGGTTCTGATATTCAGGTAAACAGAATTGATTATTATACTTTGGAATTTATTCATAAAAATAGTCACTTTAATGTATTAGAATTTTATCTAGCAAAATAATGAATGTTTTTGTTAAATAAGGTGCTATTTGTGGCAAAGCATGGTGTCTATATACAAGAACACTTTATCTAGATTTAGACCTAAGAAAATAGTAAAACAAACACAAAATATATATAAATGCACATTTACGCACAAATGTGCATACACTCACACTACAGAAACACTGAATGGAATGAATTAAGTCTGAAGAATGAAGGAATTAATTATGAGGTGGATGATTTAAGAAAATCACTGGAATAGCTTCTATTATGTCAGAAATATTTACCTCTTGTTATAATGTTTTTGTTATAAAGAAAAAATATATACCATCTGTACTGTCATTGAATT
This sequence comes from Rhizomys pruinosus, assembly GCA_009823505.1. Lineage (NCBI taxonomy): Eukaryota > Metazoa > Chordata > Mammalia > Rodentia > Spalacidae > Rhizomys > Rhizomys pruinosus. The sequence continues at coordinate 2,102,935 of VZQC01003239.1, read as the reverse complement.
TTACATAAGTCAAATGCTGAATTCAGAAATAATAGGCATTTCTCATTTAGAATTCCCCACAGATGAAACATGAAGAGATCGAGACAGAAGGGAGTATTTCCACAGTGATGCAGTTGTACCTGCTGGGATTCTCTGAACTTCCCCACATCCAAGGGCTCCTACGTAAGGTATTCTCAATGAGTAATATAATTATACTGCTTGGTAATTGTCTTAAGTTAATGATAATTACTAGAGTGGATCCTATATTACAGAAACCCATCTACATTTTTCTGGAAAATTCTTATTAGCCATAAATCTGCTATGTAATATTCAGTGTCCCTGGGATACTGTTCACTATTTGCACTCAGGATAGATACATTTCAGTTAGAGACTGTGCTATCAAAATTTTATTTTTCCTTATGTTGAGAAAATCTGAGTCTGTCCTAATGGCAGGGGTGTCCGATGGCACCTATTTGGACATTTTCAAGCCTCTATCCTATGGTCATGTTCTCAACAAAGTGCTCTCAGCCAGCGGCAGTCTGCTTCTGGTCCAGTGGAATGCTAGACCAGATAGGGGAAAACCTGTCAAATATTCTCCCTGCATTTACAGGAATATAACCAAATAGAACACATCTGTGACAAACTCACTTTATTACTTTGGCCAGTGGGGACACTATTAATTCTTTGGCTGTCGGTCTATGTGATTTTTCTGGCCATGGCTCTGTCCCTTTGCCGCTGATGCTTCTTGCAGCATAATTATTTCTACTACCATTCTGAGATTGCCAATAGCAGAGGCCTTCCTTCTCCACATGTTCTTTTCACCTACTGACGGTCATTTAGTTTTCTGGATATGCCACTATTGCAAACATAAGACACAAGTACACTCATCTTCCAAGGTTCTGACAAAATGCTGCCTGCTCTACAGACCTGTTTCTCTTTCTGGTCACCATTGTGACTCCTTTCTCAGTATCATAATATACAGATTTAGGAACAAGGATGAGATTGTACATTGAGAAAAACATAGCACCTTGACACTGGGCATGGTGGCACGTTAACTTCAATTCCAGTACTCTGGAGAATAGAAACAAGCAGATCTCTGTGAGATCTAGGCCAACCTGGTCCATATTGTGACTTCTAGGAGAGACTGGACTCTGGGAACCTGTAAAAATAAACAATAAAAATGACAAAAAATAACAGCTTGGGTTATTAATAAGTTGAGCATAAATAAAATGTATTATATGTGTGCATTATATTTAATAGAAAGCTCATTTTGTACATATCAATCCCTATTATATATTAACTGGTAATTATATATAATGTATCATATATATCATATATTATATATAATAATGTATATATAATATCTTACATATACATTATATATATATATAATTACCAGTTGCTAAAGAAATGCTTCCTGAATGATTAAATAAATGAATAATCAAAATCAAAAAATCTTTTTATACTTATGGCCACCTCAAGAGCTGTAGCAAATAGTATTTGCTTTCTAGATAAAAATACAGTGAAAATGTTCTCAAATTAAACATTTTCTGATTTCCATGCTGTTATTTATAGCTTATAGGGCAATCATTTTAATGAGTTCCAAATAAAGGAAAAAAAGTAAATGGGAGTATTAAATATTGATTAGAAACTTCAAACTGTGTATATGTTATTAATTTAGATTCCTTAATCTCTGTATTTCTCTTTTTCTTTCTGTCATTTTTGGAACAGCTATTTGCTGATTGGTTGACTGATTGATAAATTGATTGATTGTCTGATTGTTTTATCAGGCTTGCTTGAAATTCAGTCCTCTGCTTTCAAACTCCTTGTAGATGGATTACAGCTGTTGAACTTTCTTCATTTTTAATATTGTTTCTGAGTTTGAATATGGCATTGTCTGTGACAAAATAAGCAAAGCACAAGAAAAAGTCAGCTTCTTTCCAGTTTAGGCAGATTTGTATTTATACAATCTTGAAGATAGAAGAGTAATTCAACTTTAACGATCTTTAAAATACTGTCATATCTTATTCCATGTATAAACATGTGTCTCTGTTAGGTTCTTCCAATATATTCCATGGAAATTAATTTGGTGGTTATTCTAAGCCACAAAACTGCTATGTCTTAATTAAAAACAGCATGACTTTTAACCTTCTTCTTAAGGCCGAGATCAGACACCAACTACAGAGTACCTTTCCTTCACATGTCCTTTCGAACTGTGGTTCTGAATAAGGACTTAGTTCATCCTTTATTCAAACCATATTTCTATCATGAAATGGGAAATTAGAAGTCAGGGGAATCTCTTGAGGTTCTATGAGAGAATCTTACTTTTTTATTGTTATTAAACTTTTTCCATAAGTCATGCGTCATTTTGTTTTAATTTTTAAAATTTTATTTATTTTTGTATGTGTATGAGTGTACTGTCTGCATGTAGGTTTATGCACCCGTGTCGTGCAATGCCGTGGAGGTCAGAAGAGGGTTTCGGATTCCCCTAGAACTGGAGTTCTCCTGGAACAGGAGTTACAGACAGTTCTTAGCCACCATGTGGGTGCTGAGGATCAACCCGGGTCCTCTGCAAGAGCAGTCGGTGCTCCTAACCGCTAAGCTATCTCTCCAGCCCCATGCATCATTTTTCACTTGAATCTAGAGTCTTTTCCCTTTCTGTACCCCCCACCTCACCCAAGTCCCTGCACTCTGCCATACATGTCCTGCATCTTTTTCTGAGTCTTTCCAGAGTTTCTTTTTCAGTTCTTTTGTTGTTTTTCTCTCCAACTTGTATGGCTACAGTATATATACATATATACATACTTATATATATATATATATATATATATACACACATAAATATATACATACATATACATACATTATATATACACATACATATACATACATACATATATTTATGTATATATTTATGTATATATTTATGTGTATATATGTGTATATATACATACATATTTATTTATGTGTATATATGTATATATACACATAAATATACATATATACACATAAATATATAATTATATATGTATATATACACATATATACACATAAATATATACATACGTATGTATATATTTATGTGTATATATACATAAATATATACATACATTATGTGTATATATACATACATTATGTGTATATATATATACACATAAATATATACATACATACATACACATATCACTTGAATTGGAGGACTTATTTTTTCCTAAAAGATGTCATGTTTTCCTTAAGTAAGTGCTCGAAGGTTCCTCCTTGGCAATCCCAAACAGATGATTCTTTGAGAATCTTGCTTTTTGATCACTAGATATTGAACATAACTTTCACATACTGAATTGCTCTCCTTGTTTCCAATGAGAAAACATGATGATTTCAGGACTTTGTTATGTAAAGCATGTATAGTTACATTATACACTGTCTTGAGTCAATGCAAGGAGTTTTCATGAGGGATTAATATCATATGTCACAAGAGGAGCACATGGAACACTGAGCCCATCTATTTACATTAATTTTTTTAATTTTTTTTTATTATTTATTTATTTTTGTATGTGTATGAATGTACTGTCTGCAATACAGGTCTGTGCACCCGTGTCGTGCAATGCTGCGGAGGTCAGAAAGAGGGTCCGGGATTTCCCCTGGAACTGGAGTTCTCCTGGAATTGGGAGTTACAGACGGTTCTTAGCCGCCATGTGGGTGCTGGGGATCGAACCCGGGTCCTCTGCAAGAGCGTCGGTGCTCTTAACCACTAGGCTATCTCTCCAGCCCCCTATTTACATTATTAACAGGAACTTTTTGCCTGTAAATTTAGGTAAATGTCCCTTGTTTAGATTGTGTACACATTGTACAATCCCTTTGATTGATGCCTCTTTCGTATAAATGAAAAATCATTTCCATATTATACTAGAAGACATTCCTAGAAGAGTCATTCTCAGTGCTTACTTTTCTGTGTGATGAGCAGTAAAGAATGTTAATGGATAGTCAGTAGTGGTGGACTGGTTAGGGCATGAAGTACTAGAGAAATGGCAGAGGAGAGCATAAAACATCAGGGCTGATTCTAAGGGAAGATGGACAGGCAGTGCACCACTGTTAGTAGAGGAGACAAGAACATGGCTTGGTCATGTGGTTGTAATTCAAGAGAGGGTCTCACTTATGTTGCCATGTTTTTGTATTATGTATTTGCCAGTCAGCTACAACCCAGAATGTGCCTGCAGAAGAACATAGAGGTGTACTGCCTGGCCTAAAATTATTGAGCAGGATGGGATCTAGGATATAGTTGGACCTTAAGGGATTAAGTACTCAACCATGTTTTTCTATAAATCTTCTTCTTACTTGAGATGCTATTTTTGGAAGATATTAAACAGTAAAATATAGAGGAACATTTTTTTAAGAAATAATGATAATACATGTGAATGTAAATCAGAACTTAGGCAATATTTATATACACATATGGGTTTTCTATCTATCTATATCCAAATTTATTATATATATATATAATATATATATAAGTATATATATATATATAGCCATCAAATATTTTCTAAAGATAGTGACATTTCAAATTTAAAAACAGATTTTAAGTTGCTTGTATACTCTGGAAATTAATGCTTTTTCAGATGTATCTGCAGTGAAGGTTTCCTCCCACTCTGTGGGTTTTCTTTTCACTTCCTTTATTGTTTCCTTTGATGTACAGAAGATTTTGAGTTTAATGAGGTTTTATTTGTCAATTGTTTATCTTATTTCTTGTGCAGCTGCTGTCTGATTTAGGAAGTCTTTTCCTATGCCTATGTCTTTTAGTCTGCTGGCAAGTTTTTCTTCTATCACCTCCAGAGTTTTGGGTTTCACATTGTGGTCTTTGATCCATTTGGAATTGACTTTTGTACAGGGCAAGAGGTAGGGGTTTAATTTCATTCTTCTACAGGTGGTGATCCAGTTTTCTTGGCTCCCTTGTCAAATATGAGATGGCTGAAATTGTATGTGCTCAGGTTTGGATCTTCAGTTTTACTCCATTGGTCAATTGGTCTGTTTTTGTGCCAATACCAAGCTGTTTTTATGACTATAGCCCTGTAGTATAGTTTGATGTCTGGTATAAAGATCCCCCCCTGTATTGCTCTTTTTGCTCAGGGTTGCTTTGGCGATTCAGGGTCTTTTGTTTTTCCAAATGAAATTGAGGAATTTTTTTCCAAGCCTGTGAAGAAGCTCTTGGGGATTTGGATTGGGATTGCATTAAATCTGTGCACAAGTTTGAGTAGGATGGACATTTTTACTATATTTATTTTCCTAATCCATGACATGGGAGGTTTGTACATCTTCTGATGTCTTCCTCAATTTCCTTCTTCAGGGGCTTAAAATTTTTGTTGTAGAGATCCTTGGTGTCTTTGGTTAGGTTTGTTCCTAGGTATTTTATTGTTTTTGAGGCTATTCTGAGTGGGAAGATCTCCTTGTATTTCTTCTTTAGTTGCTTGTTGTTGGTGTAAAGAAAGGCTACTGATTTTTCTAGATTTATTTTGTATCCTGCCACTTTACTGAAGAAATTAATAGTTTCTAGGAGTTTTCTGGTGGAGTTCTTAGCATCCCTTAGGTAGACAATCATATCATCAGCAAAAAGGGAAAGCTGCTCATAAAACAAAGAAGAAAGAAAACAAATTAATCATGCAAAAGATGGAGCAAAAAACTGAATAGAGACTTCACAGAGGAGGAATTAGAGATGACTGAAAAATATCTTAAAAACTGTTCAATGTCACTAATAATTAGGGAAATGGAAATTAAGACCACTCTAAGACATCATCTCACTGGCCAGGATCGAGAAAACAAATGATATCAAGTGCTGGAGAGGTTTTGGGGAAAGGGGAACACTCATCCATTGCTGGTGGGAGTGTAAACTTGTACAGCCACTATGGAAAGCAGCATGGAGAACCCTGAAGAATCAAAATGAGCTTGCCATTTGACCCAGTCATACCACTCCTGGGTATATACCCACATGACTCATCTTACTACAGAAATACATGCACAGCTATATTTATTGCAGCTCTGCTCACAATAGCAAAACGCTGGAACCAACCCAAATGCCCCTCAACTGACGAGTGGATAGAGAAAATTTGGTACATGTACACAATGGAGTTCTATGAAGCAGTAAAAAAAGACAACATTATGAACTTTGTGGGTAAATGGATGGAGCTAGAAGATATTATATTAAGTGAAGTAACACAGACCCAGAAAAACAAACCTCAAATGGTATCCCTCATCTGTGGATGCTAGTGCCAATAACCCAGTTGTAAGTATTTCTTGTGGAGAGGGAAGCATATTAAAAGAACAACAGCAGAAAGACTGCATCAGAAAACTGACTGAAATGGTGGGAGGGGCGGGAGTGGGACATGGGTCTATATTCGATTAATGTATATTTGACGTGAGTTCAACAAGTATCCAATTTTTCCCAGACTCTGTCTATAGGTTACATGGTGTTTTAGCACTTAGTAAAAGTAAATATGTGTATATTAAACAACATTGGGTTAAAGGTTTTGATAAAAACAGTAAGGCATCTGAGTTAATTGGAAATATAAATTGTTGTCCACATTTGTTTTACTTAAAATCTGTATAAAAACAACTTTGGGATTGGCACATACAAATGTTCTGCATAATTTTTCTGTTTTACAGTATCATCTTGTAGCATTCTCTTTTACCTGTAGGATGATTTAACTTAAGGAATTAAGTTTACTTCCCAAGTTAACGACATACAGTCACCCAAAACAGCTTGGGTGAATTTGATGAAATCTGTGCCTTGATTCCTGTTTATAGGTATGTATACTACAACTGACTTTTTGAGACTCATGGGTCAAAAAATAAAAACCAAAAACAAAAAGGGGGGATATGAAACCTTTTTGTCAAAAACTTTGCCATTCAAATCTTAAAACTAACTACGGGAAAAGAGTTGTATATTCCAACAGGTCAAAATGTCACCAACTTACTGGATGAGAAAGAAAAGATACAGCTTTGCATTTTGTAGGATATACCAGGAAGTGCCAGCAGAAAGCTTGGCCCATCTGAACATTGAAAGGAAGAAAAGCCTCAGACTGCTACAGACATCAAACCCCTCTATGGATCCTACTTGTAACAGCTATTTATAATCAGTCCTAACGAAACTTACCTTCTAGGTGCCACAAAGTTTTAATACGAGAGACTTTCTTACCTCCCCTCCATAGAACAAGGAGAAATATGACGATGATGAGGTCATTCTCTAACTATAAATTGGAGCCAACTGTTATAGATGTAATCTCTTATAAAACAAGTAAAACTGCCTTCTTTAATTGACTAATAGACATAGGAACTGTGAAAAGGATTATTCTCTACTCCAAATATAATACTAAAGTCTTTTTAAGCTGTGCATTTAAGCAAAATATATTAATACAGGAGAGCTCTGATATCAGCAATGGATTATTCTACCAAGGAGATGTTGGCCAGGGGATCCAAGCCCCCCCCCCCCAAAAAAAAAGGTAAAGGCTTCTTGCCTGTAAACTGGGATACCTAGGAAGAGAGGCGGTAAGGCCCTGCTGTCAAAGACCTGATGTAAGCATGGGAAAGATGTATTGAGACCGCACTAAACCAATAAAGCAAAAATAGGTCTCCTGTGTCAAGCAAGACTCCTCCGTCAGCAACAGCTACACTTCACGTGCCTGGAAATACTTTGCAGCAATGGCAGCCATATGTCTGTATATCCCAAATCTAACTGGCTATTAGCTCTCTCCTTGAAGGAATAACCCACGGCTGATACCACAAGCTTACATCCTCTAGTGGTTAGGAGATGATATAAGCCATAGTAAGACCCTGTCATATTTTACAGAAAAAACATTATTCATGGACTAACATACCATCCAAACATTTGTGTCTATATCAAAGTAACCTACCATAACAATTAGTACTGTTTAAATACCTGTATATCCAATTGCTTGTTCTTCATTAGTAGGATTGAAACGTTATTCCTGAACAAACTGTCAACCCATGAAAGGAAACAGCCAGAATTGACCAGAGTCCAAAACGACAGCTCCAGAGAAAGTAGACTGTTTGTTTCTCGTCCACCTGTGCCCCTTTTCTAAGCCTAGGGAACAATCTGTGGAAAGGGGGGCATGGTAGAATGTAAGGGGAATGGTGAAACTACAGCAATATAGACTGGACACTTATTTGACCAACTCAATTGTACATACAAGCCCCCCAGCTTGATGGTGGGACACTTGGGCTGTGTGGTTTGAGCACAACTGCTTGCAAATTGGTTTTACATGAAGGATGCTTGTACTCATAAATTATTACTTATTGTTAAAAAATGAAATAAAAGAAGAAAAATAAATAAAGAAAAACAGATTTTAATGTTTATTTTTACTTATATTTTATCTCTGTTACTTTCATTTGGCAAAGTTCATGAAACTGTAGATTGTAATTCTCTTGGATCATGGGGCATAATTTTGTCTGTCCATGCAAGACAACATAATTTGATTGGGAATTTGCAATAAATAAAGAAAACATAATGAGAGAAAGAACATTTTGATTTCATTATGTGAGAAGGCCATACAATTCTACGTAGGATACAATGCTTTGAAATTACAGCAGGATTAGTTATTCTGAGAATGAGCCCTTGAATAGAGTTAAATACTAATTAAAACAACAACAACAACAACAACAACAACAACAAAAAAAAAACACCTGTTCAAGATACCCAGGAAGAGATGTAGGTATTGTTAACCCCATCCCACTAATGATGAAACTGCTTATACTTGGCAGCACAGGTATTTCAATTGAGGACATATGTCTCTACTGTATCTGTCTTTTTCTTCTATTGTGCTGTCCTGTTTTAGGCTACTAATTTACAGATATGCTTTTCCTTCTTATTTTTATAAATTGCCAAATAAATTTCTGTATATTTATGCCATAAAAAAGAATCCGAGCCAAGTTAGCTTAAAACAATAATCAAATGGCTCCAATCACAGTAAGAGTTAATTAGTAAAGTGAGGTGTTTATTATGGTTATTTTTTAAAGTATGCTATTTCATTATTTTTGGTTTATTTTATGTGCATGCATGTTTTGTCTGAATGCATGTAAGTACACCCATATTGTGCTATGCCCGAAGAGATCAGAAGAGGGCATCAAATCCCCTGGAACTTTGCTAGTTTTCACATGGGTGCTGGAAACTGACTCAGATCCTCTATAAGATCAGTCAGTAATCTTAACTTTACTGAAAAAATATCTCCAGCCTCATATTTTGGGAAATTTTTGAATGTAGAATGAACCACTAAAAATTCTGTTCACAGGATGGTATTGGCATCAGTGCTTTTAAGACAGTGCTATATTCCAAAACTAAATAAATTTACATTACCATTTGTTGGGTTCATCAAAAAATAAAAGTGTCAGTGAATTAGGAAAGGGATGTGCAGTCATAGGAGAAAATTTTATAGGAATTGTTGGAATTCCCAGTACCAGAAGAGAAGCTTAATCCCCCAAATGATAAAATATCTACATTTTAAATTCTGTGAGTTAATCTTCTTAGTACTGTACAAGGAATCAGAAGTGAAAATTTTAGATTAGTTTATTTTGTACAGCCATATATATATATATCATGAGTACATAGCAGATAGCACATATAATCAAGGCAACAAATGGTCTGCAATTATGATTTTTAATGTGATTTTTCCCCCCAGGATATAAATGAGATAAACAGATGTTTGAAATCTTACAACAAAAAATAGCTAGCTTTTGTTGATAATTAAGGCTAATGATTTCAAAACTTAATCTCTCTCTCTCTCTCTCTCTCTCTCTCTCTCTCTCTCTTTCTCTCTCTCATATAGATACTTCCCATTTGAAATCATTTTGTTCCCCAGTTTAACTATAGGCAATACTTAAAGGAAGAAAGCAAATGGAACTTTCTTTGCTCATACATCTTACATTATTTTAAGTTATATTTTTATGAAATAATATGTAGAGACAATATTTTGTATGATTTTGTATGCTATTAATTATTAAATTTTATACAAAAATATATAATGAAACAATCCAGGAAAAAACTATGACAGATTGTATTTCTGTTTTTGTATCAAACTTCCTCACTGGCAGTTTAGTTCAAGTAGAAGGTTGCATGGGGAATAAGCTTGATCCCAAGGCAAAGCTTTGTTAGTACTTATAGAATGATATTGGTTGTGATTACTTGAAACATTTGAGAAGGGATTTAGAAATTGTTTTACAGAAATTCAACGTACTTTAAGCTATATTTTCTTTTCTTATTTTTAATGTAGCCAAAAGATAATTATTATGTTTTACTTCTACTAAAAGGTAAGCAGGAACAGCTATTGGCCAATAGGGTTTATTTTAAAATATTTGTATGCTTAGCACTGGCAAATTGCAACTAATTCCAGAGACTTAAAAATATGTCAAGGATGATTTAAAAATTCAAAACACTGAGGCAGGTAGATGATATACATCTTTGTATACCATCATTACATAATCACAAGAAACCAAAAGGACAGTAAGTCAACATTTTAAATATTAGTATTGCATTAACCAAATTTATTTAAATGTCAATATTATAAGAATAATATGTTCTTAGCATGTATTTTAGTATCTGGCAATTCTCAAGTCTGCAGAGAATATATCAGAAAAGCAAAACTTTACATAACTGTTGAGAAATAGAGAAACCAGATGTGTTGTCATCTAATTCAAATATTAAAAGGTTTCCCTGTTTGGATAGGCTTAATGTATTAAATTGTAATGAACCTATGAAGATATTCTATTACACTGTCATAAAATTAGAGTTTTTGTGTGCCCTAAACTTGAAATTATATCTTAGTATTTTCACTATATAAGAATTAGTAGTCATTTTATAAACTAAGATAAGCACTCTTGTTCAGGCAACTATTTTTATTTACCCCTTTTCATTTCTTTTTTATTTAAAATATTAACCTATAGAATATTTTGTGATGTTTTCAAACATGCATCCTTTATTAAATACAAAATTAGGTCAACTTCACTGCTGAAATATGTCTCATTTATTTTATGGAACTATGTAATATAATTTTGGCATATATTTTAAAAATTATGTAGCATATTTTATGGTCACTGTTTTAGAATTATAGAACAGAATGAACTAACTAGAGTTTGTGTCCATTAAAGAAAAAAATTCTAATTTTAAACTAACTAGAGTTTAGTGCCTATTAATCCCTCTTGTTCCATTCTTCCTGAAACTCCAGACTCACTAATAATAACAAGCATTATCCTCTCACAACTGTGAGACTATTCTTCAACATTTTAAAAATGCTTTTCTAAAATTCTCTTTTCCCCATTATATAATTATAGCATCAAATTGATTTAGGATATTAATATAATTGAATATTATGACTAATAAATTTTGACCTGTAATATTAAAAACAAAATTGAATCTATAGTATTAAAAATAAAATTTTCATTAAATTTTTGGAAATCAATCACTATATATAATATATATGTATATATTACTCTTACCAAATCAATATTTGCATATCTCTTAAATCAAGATATTCTCTTTATTAGTTCATATTATATCATATAATATGAATACAATCTACCTCCAAAATCATTAATATGAAGTACTTGGGCAAGAGTCAAAGGAATAAAATAAATCCACCAAGTTTCAAATACCACCTGCTTTCTGTGTTTGAAAATACACACTTTAATATATGAATGATATGTACCTAACATAGGTCTTCACTCTAGGTAAGAAACTTTTCTTTTTATAGTTAATGCATTACTATTTTATGTATGAGTTGAATCCCCTAGATCTGCAGTTAAGACAATTGTTAGCAGCCAAGTAGGTTTTGGGACTTGAACTCTGGTCCTTTGCAAGAAGAATAAGTGCTCTTAACCACTGAGACAACTCTCTTAACCCTGGATAATTTTTTTTTATAAATTAGAAAATATTTAGATGAAAGTGAAATTTTGCTTTATAAGTAATTTTTAATACAATTAATAGATCACTGTGAAACAATGTGGTATGAGATGGATATGAAGCTTAGAGACTATAAATATTTAAAATCGAGGTAGGATATAAGGAAAGAGCAACATAAAATTAATAATTAAAATGCACAGGCATGGACACACACATCATAGAAAAGATAAATGGAATAAATTAAGTCAACCAGAAAAAGAAATGAATCAGACCATATATTATTAAAGAAATAGTCACATGTTCACATTGTTCCTACTTTAGTATAATAAATGGGTGGCCTGCATTCATATTTTTTAAACAACTACTTCCTGAGCTTTCATGAAACAACACCTTACAGGTATTTATTCCTCACTTTGGAATCCTAACAAAATTTATACCAGCTGGTTTGACATACATTTTGTTGAAATAGAGGATTTATGACTGCTTCTTTGAAAGTCATTACATTGAAATGAAAGCGCAATTATAAATTTAATATTGTATAACGATGACTTATTTTTACTTTTAAAAATGACATACCTAGCTATTGAGTGCATCAAAACTTAAAAATATCAAACTTCTGCAGCAAACTATACCAAAAATTCTAATATTAATAACTAAAAAATGAAATAAGAATTGAAAAATATTTATTTGAAGAATAAAATAAATTTTGAAATAATGGTAGTAAAAAAAGATTGTAGAGATGAGAGTGATATGAAATCAGATGAAAGGAACCAATAGTATTGGAAACTTTGTATTTGAGGTTTGGTGTCACATATAGTTTGAATAATTAAAATAATGTTTCTTACAAATTGTCTTATTGCATTTGTTGTAAAGAAAAATAAAGGTATATATGAATCTATGTAAATAGTATATACTTTTAAACTTCCAGGGCAGTGGAATGCAAGGCGTTTGTTGTTATAGATAATGAAAAAATAGAATGTATATTATCTTTGATTATTCAAGAGTTTAAAATGCAAAATGTTTGAAATACTTTCTGATTTAAACTTTCCCTCAGATGAAGCATGGAGATCAGGGCAGAAGACAATGTATCTGCCATATTCCAGTTTGTCCTTCTGGGCTTTTCTGATCATCCTAAACTCCAGGGATTTCTGTCTGGAGTGTTCTCCATCGTTTATATGATAATCCTATTTGGAAACTTCCTCATAATCATAATAGTCAAGAAAGACCCTGTATTAAAGAAACCCATGTATTTTTTCCTGGCAAATTTTTCTTTTCTGGAAATCTGTTATGTTACTGTCACTGTTCCTAGGATTCTGTTCAACATTTGGACTCAGGATAGAAACATTTCTATAGAGGCCTGTGCTGTCCAAATGTGCTTCTTCCTTGTATTTGGAACTGCTGAGTGTTTTCTCCTGGCCATCATGTCCTATGACCGCTATGTGGCCATCTGCACACCTCTGCACTATCCTCTGGTCATGAACCCAAAGAAGTGCACTCATCTGGCAGCAGGCTCCTGGCTCAGTGGCATTCCAGTCCAGATAGGGCAAACCTGTCAGATATTCTCTCTGCACTTCTGTAATTCAAATAGAATAGACCACTTCTTCTGTGATGTACCCCCCATTCTCAAGCTGGCCTGTGGGGATACATCTTTCCTTGAACTGTCTGTCTATATGTTTGTTACGGTGGGTGCTGCCTTCCCTTTCATACTTGTGCTTATTTCTTACAGCAGAATCATTGGCACCATCCTGAGGCTACCAACAGCCAAAGGACAGGCTAAAGCCTTCTCCACATGTTCTTCCCATCTGCTGGTAGTTATTTTGTTTTATGGATCTGGTAGCATTACTTACTTAAGCCCTAAATCGACTCAATCTCCAAGTACTGACAAACTGCTTTCTCTGTTCTACACCATCGTGAGCCCGATGTTCAATCCCATGATATACAGTTTTAGGAATAAGGAGGTGATTGGAGCACTGAGAAAACTAATAATTCTTTAAAATAGGGTTATGGATTAGCTGAGATCTGTTTCATTTACTTGCCACATTGCTATATCAAACACTTTTTTACAAGCTATGTCCCTATGTTAAAATGGTTTTGAAATTCACACTGTTTGCTATGTAACAAGCAGTACTTTCATCTTCACTGAAACATGCCAGACCCAATTCACACACACACATACACACACACACACACACACACACACACACACACACACACACACAGATGGCCTGGAATTCACTATGTAGAACAGCCTGGCCTTGAACTTACAGAGAATAGACTGCTTCTGCTTACCAAGTGATGGGATAAATGATGTGCACCATCAAGCCCAGCTTGAAACTCATAATTTTTTTTAATTTTTTTATTAATTTTATTTATTTCTGTATGTGTATGAATGTACTGTCTGCATGCAAGTTTGTGCATCCGTGTCGTGCAACGCCGCGGAGGTCAGAAGAGGGTATCGGATTCCCCTGGAACTGGAGTTCTCCTGGAATTGGAGTTTCAGACGGTTCTTAGCCGCCATGTGGGTGCTGGGGATCGAACCGGCGTCCTCTGTAAGAGCGGTCAGCGCTCTTAACCGCTAGGCTATCTCTCCAGCCCCGAAACTCATAATTTTTTATAAAATATATTTATTTTTATGCATGAGTGTTTTGTTTGTATTAAATGTACCACTTGCATGCAGTGTTGGTGGACAGAAGAGGGCATCGGATTGCCTGGAAATAGAAGTAAAGAGATCTTTAGCCTCCATGATGCTGAGGGGTAAAAAAATATGGTCTTCTGTAGAATCAACCAATTATCTTAAGTTCTGAGCCATCTCACCAGGCTATAATCCAATATTTCTAAATTGAAATTTTATGAATGAAGTATCTTATGTTCAAATTCCAGGAGAATCTATATTCTCAACTTAAGCCTCATGCCCACAGTTCTCAGTTGAATTTTTGTTTGGCTTCTGGTATTCAGATAAATATATTATCATCTATCAAGTACTGCTCACGTCATGGAAAGTTTAATTTACTTCCCAAACTGCTAGACGGAAAAACCTTTAAACCAAAATAAATAAAAAAAAATAATGATCTATCATTTCACTGTAGCTGAAATGGGCCTAAGTCAAAATTTTATATCTATTACATAAAATTAATAGATAATAATTTTTCTCTCTTTGTGTTCTCTGAGAATCTTATTGATTCTGAACTGTATAGCACTCTAGACATCATGTAACCAACAGCTACCAGTAGTAGCTAGGACATACCAATAGTAACAGAAAAATTAATGCTTGCTGATCCTGTCAATAAATGATGGAATTATAAATTAGGCATCCTGGGGCTTATTGAATTAATCAGGCATACATCAGTAACTATTTGAGTAAATTGATTTGTGTGGCACTGTGACAATTTGGAATACTCCATGGAAATACCAAAAGAGAAGCCAATCCAAGCATCATTCTCTTACTAATTTCGTATAAGAACATAATTGACCAAGTTTTAAAGATTTAGGGACTGCAGTCTATCCCTGGATATATATGAAATAAACCTCACACACACAACTCAGGGACCATTTTGGATGAAGAGGTAGAAATTAAGCAAGAGATTCATGAACATAGGGAAGCAGCGGCTTCTAGGCAGGCAACTGGAAACTTGCACATGAGGACATATGGCATTTGAAGCATTCATCACAAGATCCATGTCAACTCAATCAGACAAGGGCCCAGGCAAGAGTCAAATGAGATAAATAGCTGTCGGGCCAGCCATAAACTGAGAACTATTCAAGACTGATTACTCCTGGGTGTAGCATAGTAAGCCTGACTTACAATCTCTAGACAGGCTGACTTGACTCCAGTAAACTATTTGCACTAATGTACAATAGGATACAGATGCTTGACTGGATAGGACTTCAAATGCACTCTGGAATACATGAGGTCTCCTGTGGGTATGTAAATGGTGGAGTAGGTCTAAATTTCAGTAACAAGTGCTGTATGAAATGTACCAAAGCTTAATAAATTTTTACAGAAATGAAAATTGATAACAGTTGTATACATATTTAGTCAAAGATGTATAAAGATCTCAGATAATCACATAAAATTTGCCTTTCATCAGTAAACAAGATTCTGAGTATAATGCATGAGATAATGCTCCACATGTATTTGAGTAGGTATGAAAAGGATAAAATAAATAAAAAACAATATCATTCAATATTGGAGAATAAATATGTAACTATTGGATAGTGATAGATTTAAATTTATGTATACATAAAAATACTAAGATATATTTGTCGCTGTGTTCACAATTTAACATTTTTATTGACTAAAATTTCCCCATTTTTAAATATTTTTAAATTTTTTAAAAAATTTATTTATTTTGTATGTGTATGAATGTAATGTCTTTATGTAGGTCTATGCACCCATGTCGTGCAATGCCAAGGAGGACAGAAAAGGGCGTCAGATTCCCCTGGAACTGGAGTTAAATAATGTTCTCAGCTGCCATGTGGGAGCTGGGGATCAAACTCGGGTCCTCTGCAAGAGCAGTCGGCGCTCTTAACCACTAGGTCATCTCTCCGGCCTATGAATAAAATTTCCTCTTTAGCCAAATCAAACATCCTCTTCCTTGGTGTTTTTTTCTTTGTATTTTTCTTTGCAAATTTAGATAGAAACAGTAATTTCTAGCCACTCTATCTGCCTGTTGTGGCTCTCTGATTAATTTTACTTTATGTACAACCAGGCCTGGATTCTGTAAGATTTCATATATATTGAAATTTAATATTATTGACTCTAGAATTTCATAAAATGCATTTTCATCCCATTCACACCCCCTCCTCATCTGTAGCCCATCCCCACTAACTCAGGCAGATTCCATGCCCTCCATTATGATTTATTATTTATTTTGTATTTAATGTTCATCATTTAAAGGTGTATTTGTTCTAATCTATGTGCCACAAGAGCTGCTGGGTGTGGATCTATGCCCTGAAGTCTGATCAACCTACCAAGAATCACACCAGCATATAAAAATAACTGCCCCATTCCCTGTATCCATTGGATGGTGGTAGATTCTCAGTTAGTTTGGGGGGCTCCTATGCCCCTTCCACATCCATGCCGAGCTCCTGTCTGTCTTGGTCTTGCTGTCATAAGCACCATGAATTCCTAGGTGCATTTAACCTTTGGTATTCAGAAACGTAGTTTATTTGTATTGATATACCATCCTGGATCATTAAATCCTCTCATTCTTATTCTGCAATTATCCTTGGAACCATTGTATAAAATACAATATCGGTGTCCTATTTATTTTTGAGTACTCAGAGGTCTCTTATTTTATCCATCTTCCATAAGAAAAGCCTTCTCTGGTGAGAGTTAGGCAATCTATTCACAGTTAGGGTTTATAAAATAAATCTTGTGCCAATTGGGCTGGTTCAAGCAAAGGGAAGAAAAGAAGTAATATGTAAGTGAAAGGGAAGTAATAGATGGGAGAGTTTTATTGGTATAGAGAATGCAAAGAAAAGACAAAGAGGGTCTAAGAAGAGGTATAAATAACAGTTAAGACCTTTTGAATGAGTCATATGTTAACTGATTATGGAAGCTTCTCTCATATATACATAAACAATATAAAATGAGTTAAATCTAGGTTTCTTATAAGAGAGTACTATGCCCTTAATGTTCTAACAATTCAAAGCCTAATTCCATGAGCAGATTCCCATTTTTGGAGTTGTTGACCAGAATGAGTCCATATAATCTCAAACTATACTAGATAATGTCATTTCACTTGGTTATGCAGCAGAACTGGAGGGTTCAGTAGTATTGCTAAATATATTACATATCTGAGTCATAGAAGATATAACAGAAATACAAGATGTTACTGGCCTCAAAGAAAAATTTCGGTTGACTAGTTTTTATTATAATGGAAGACCTAAGCATGTTACTGACAGAGAAAAATAAATATTGACATGCTCATCTGTGAACCCTGAAAACTACAGTAGCAACTAACTTGGGAAAATATACCCCATGGGGACAATATTAACATGAAGATTATGGAAATAATCAGTCACCTTCAAATAGATATATAATTCCCAGTTCACAACAGGGAGGCAATACTTGAAACTGTTAACTGAACTGTCTCACAATGACATATTTTTATATCTGTAGATTAGTTATCACCCTCCACTCTCACCCCAGTGACTAAATTATGCATAAAACTGTGAACAGAAATTCTGTGTGATATTTCCATTTTTTACATGCAAAAATACATGGATAAATGGATTAAAATGGATATTTTTATTATTATCCATTACTCTGCTCCATATTCAAAATCTGGAGGATGTAGAGGTCAGATTGGATAATGTGGACATGATAAAGAAGACTCACATTGAAGAGTGCATTCCTGTTGGAATAGACCTGGAAATCTGAAATCATTTTTTTTAATGAATGAAGCATGAAAATCTTGGGGCTCCTTTCTTCTGTCCTTTGAATTGCTTCAAGTATTCTCTGAAGGGTTAGTTTTCTGGACATGTATTCACTCAACTTGTTTATGTCATGGAAGGCTTTTCTCTCTCCTTCAAGTATAATTGACATTTTTTCTGGTTATACTAACCTGGGTTGGCATCTATTGTCCTTTTTTTTTTTTTTTTAATTAAATTAGTTTTTATTGATGCTTTGTGCATTTCATACATTTTTTCCAATTCAGTTCAGGCTTATTTCCCTTTCCCTTCCCCCCCACCCCCACCCCATCCCAGATCATGCATTCTGCCATAACTGTCCTGCATCTTTCTCTCAGTTTTTTTTTTTTTTTCATTTTTAGCTATAAGTGATAATCCATGAGTACAAGCATCCTTCATGCAAAACCTATCTGCAGGCTGTTGTGCCCAAACACCTACAGCCCCACCATCCAGTGGGGGGTGACAGGTTGTTTGTTCAATCAAGTTGATCAAATGAGTGTCCAGATTACATCTATTGTCCTTTAATACTGGGAATGCTTTGCTCCGGGTTCTTCTTGCTTTCATAGTTTGCGTTGAGAAGTTAGTTGTAATTCTGGTAGGTTTCCCCTTATTGGTCACCTGTTGTTTTTCTTTTGTGTCTTTAAGGATTTTGTCCTTTTTTTGGGGGGTGTCTAGCATTTTAACTATGATGTGATGTGGAGAATTTCTTTTCTAATCTTGTCTGTTTGGAGTTCTATGTGCTTCTTGTATTTGTATTGGTTTGTCTTTTAGATGGGGAAATTTTCATTTATTATTCTGTTGAAGATCTGATTGATACCATTCTCTTGGGATTCTTCTCCTTCCTCTATTCCTATGATTTGGAGGTTTGATGTTTTCATAGTGTCCCATAGTTCCTGGTTGTTCCACTTTTATGTATTTTTAAATTTTTCATAATCTTTCCTTGAGGTTTTTAGTTGTTATGTGTTATCTTCCAGGTCTGATATTCTTTGTTCTCCTTCCTCCATTCTGCTTCTGAGGCTTTTTCCATTCCTTTTCTCTTGATTGGACGAGTGTTTGATTCACTTTTTCAT
Source organism: Rhizomys pruinosus (assembly GCA_009823505.1). Classification (NCBI taxonomy): domain Eukaryota; kingdom Metazoa; phylum Chordata; class Mammalia; order Rodentia; family Spalacidae; genus Rhizomys; species Rhizomys pruinosus. Next base: position 2,083,573 of record VZQC01003239.1, on the reverse strand, counting down.
TTCCTGTTCTGATTTCTTTAGTATTTCTACTTCTTTTTGGAGCTTCTCAATCTCTTCCTGTAGCTCTTTTCTTCACTGGTTGGTTTCCTTATCTTTTTCTGCATGGGATCTTTTCAGTGTTTCTACTTCTTCCAGAGTTTGTCATTCTCTCTCTCTAGGTCTTCATTCTCTTTTCTCAGTTCTTTGATTTGCTCTTTATAATCTTGTAGTTCTTTAAATATGTTCCCAATTGTGTTTCTGATATCTGTGTCCTGGGGCATCCCCAGAGGGATCCCACTGTAGGAATCTTCCATAGGCTTGGTAGAGCTTGGTGTGGGATTATCCTGCCCCTTTCCTGTGTTGTCTCTTCTTCTTGTTCCTGGCATATGGGCTTCTCCTTGCTTGTATTCCAATGTGAGTTCTAAGTGCCTCTTCACTGTGTGGAAGGCTTGCTTTGCTTTCCTCCTTCAGATGCCTTCCTGCACTTCAGCTGGTCTCAGGAGATCTCAGATCCACACTGCTTTCCAAAGTGGCTTTAAAAGATTACATTCCCACCAGCAATGGATGAGTGTTCCCCTTTCCCCACAACCTTTCCAGTACTTGATATCATTTATTTTCTTGATCCTAGCCAATCTTATCAGAGTGAGATGATATCTTAAAGTTGTTTTAATTTGCATTTCCCTAATTATTAGTGATGTTGAACACTTTTTAAGATGTGTCTCAGCCATCTCTAATTCCTCCCCTGTGAATTCTCTGTTGAGCTCTTTGCTCCATCTTTTGAGTACTTCATGCATTTTTTTAAGTAGTTTATATACTCAGGAGATCAATGCTTTGTCAGATGTAACTGTGGTGAAGATTTCCTTCCACTCTGTGGAGTTTCTCTTCACTTCCTTTATTGTGTCTTTTGATGGACAGAAGCTTTTAAGTGTAATGAGGTCCCATTTGACAATTGTCGACCTTAATTCTTGCACAGCTGCTGTCTGATTTAGGAAGTCTTTTCCTATGCCTATGTCTTATAGTCTGCTGCTAAATTTTTCTTCTATCGCCTCCAGAGTTTTCGGTTTCACGTTGAGATCTTTGATCCATCTGGAATTGACTTTTGTTCAGAGCGAGAGGTAGGGGTTTAATTTCATTCTTCTACAAGTGGTGATCCAGTTTTGCCAACACCACTTGCTGAAGATGCTGTCTTTTCTCCAGTGTGGCTTCTTGGGCCCCTTGTCAAATATAAGATGGCTGAAATTGTATGTGCTCAGGTTTGGATCTTCGGTTTTATTCCATTGGTCAACAGGTCTGTTTTGGTGCCAGTACCAAGCTGTTTTTATGACTATAGCCCTGTAGTATAGTTTGATGTCTGGTACAGAGTTCCCCCCCCTGTATTGCTCAGGGTTGCTTTGGCTATTCAGCATCTTTTGTTTTTCCAAATGAAATTAAGGACTTTATTTTCCAAGCCTGTGAAGAAACTCTTGGGGATTTTAATTGGGATTGCATTAAATCTGTACAAGAGTTTGGGTAGAATGGGAATTTTTTACTATATTAATTTTCCCAATCCATGAGCATGGGAAATTTTTCCATCTTCTGGGGTCTTCTTCAATTTTGTTCCTCAGGGGTTTAAAATTTTTGTTGTAGAGGTCTTTAGTGTCTTTGGTTAGGTTTGTTCCTAGGTATTTTATTGTTTTTGAGGCTATTGTGTGTGGAAAGGTCTCCTTGTTTTTCTTCTTCAGTTGCTTGTTTTTGGTGTAAAGAAAGGCCACTCATTTTTCTAGATTAATTTTGTATCCTGCCACTTTACTGAAGCTCTTAATCATTTCTAGGTATTTTTGGTGGAGTTTTAACATCCCTTAAGTAAGCGATCATATCATCAGCAGAAAGGGATAGTTTGACTTCCTCTTTTTCAATTAGATTTCCTTTAATTGCCGTTTCTTGCCTTATTGCCCCAGCAAGTGTTTCAAGCACTATATTAAAGAGGAGTGGTGACAGGGGGCAGCCTTGCTGAGTTCCTACCTTTAAAGGGAATGCATCTTTTGTTTCCCCATTTAAAATAATATTAGCTGAGGGTTTCCTGTATATGGCTTTGATAACATTAATGAATGGTCCCTCCAGTCCAATTCCCTTTAGGACTTTAAGCATGAAGGGATGCTGGATTTTGTTAAAGGCTTTTTCTGGATCAATTGAGATCATTATATGTTTTTTGTCTTTCTGTCCATTTATATGTTTGATGATGTTTATTGATTTTAGAATATAGAAACATCCCTGCATTTCTGGTATGAATCCAACGTGGTCATGATGGATGATCTTCTTGACATGTTCTGTATGGGATTTGCAAGTATTTTATTTAGAATTTTTGCATCTGTGATCATTAATGAAATGGGTCTATAGTTCTCCTTTTTGGTTGTGTCTTTGCCTGGTTTTGGTAATAGAGTGATGGTAATAGAGTGATGCTGGCTTCATAGAAGGAATTTGGGAGAATTCCCTCTGTTTGTATCCTTCTAAACAACTTGAGTAATAATGGTTGGAAGTCCTTTTGAAATGTTTTATAGAATTCTGCCATGAAACCATCTGGGCCTGGGCTTTTTTTATTTGGGAGGTTTCTTATTACCTCTTCAATTTCTTCATTTATTATTGGTCTGTTTAAGTTGCCGATCTCTTTTTGGTTGTGCTTTGGTGATTCCCAGGATATCAGATATTCATCCATTTCTTCTAGGTTTTCAAACTTAGTTGAGTATAGGTTTTTGAAGTATTCCTGTACGATTGTCTGGATCTTTTCATTGTCTGTTGTGATATTTCTCCTTTCATCACAGATTCTATTCATTTGCTGTTGTTCCTTCTTTCTTTTGGTTAACTGGACTAGATATCTGTCTATCTTGTTTATTCTCTCAAAGAACCAACTTTTGGATTCATTGATTTTTTTGTATGGTTTTCTTTGTTTCCATTTCATTGATTTCTGCTCTGAATTTTTGTCATTTTTTTCTTGTCTGCTGCATTTAGGGTTCATTTTAAATTGTCTCTCAAGTATTTTTAGCTGCAGCGTTAGACTGTTCACTTGTGCTCTTTCTGTTTTTTTATTTTTTTATTTTTTTATTTTTGATGTAGACACTTAGGGCTATAAACTTCCCTTTAGGACTACTTTTAAAGCATCCCATAGGTTTTGTTCTGTTGTATTATCATTTTCATTAAGTTCCAGGAATGTTTTTATTTCTTCCTTGACCCATTCATTATTCAGGAGAGTGTTATTTAGTCTCCATTTGTTCTAATAAGTTGTAGGGCTTATCCTGGTGTTGATAATGACCTTTATTGCACTGTGGTCTGATAGAATGTCTGAGATTATTTCAATCTTTTTGTATTTGTTAATTTTTTTACTGTCTCCCAGTATATGGTCTATTTTGGAGAATGTTCCATGGGGTGCTGAGTAGAAAGTGTATTCTCTGGTGATTGGGTGTCATATTAGATAGATACCTATGAGGTTCATTTGTTGTATTGTATCATTCAGTTCAAATATGTCTCTGTTTATTCTTTGTCCTGTTGACCTTTCCAAAGGACATAGTGGGGTACTGACGTCCCCTATTAGTGTGCTGCGGTTAATCTGTGCCTTGAGGTCCTGAAGGATTTTCTTTATAAACTTTGTTGCATCAGAATGTGGTCCATATATATTCATGATTGTGAAGTCTTCATCGTCAATTTTTCCTTTGAGAAATATGTAATGGCACTCTTTGTCCCTTTTGATTTCTTTTGCTTTGAAATCTATTTTGTCTGATATTAAAATAGCAACACCTGCTTTCTTTTTTTATTGATGCTTTGTGCATTTCATACATCATTTTCCAATTCAGTTCAGGAATATTTCCCTTTCCCTTCCCCCCTACCCCCACCCCATCCCAGATCATGCATTTTGCCATAATTGTCCTGCATCTTTCTTGCAGTTTTTTTTTCATTTTTTTAGCTATAAGTGATGATCCATGAGTACAAGCATCCTTCATATGATACCAATTTGCAGGCTGCTGTGCCCAAACCCCCACAGCCCCACCATCCAGCGGGGGGTGAGGAGTTGTATGTTCAATCAAGTTGATCAAATGAGTGTCCAGACTACATTGCTATAGTTTCACCATTCACCCCAGTCACAGCCCTTACATTCTACCATGCCCCCTCTTCCACAGATTGTTCCCTAGGCTTAGAAAAGGGGCACAGGTGGATGAGAAGCAAAACAGTCCACTCTCTCTGGAGCTGTTGTTTTGGACTCTGGTCAATTCTGGCTGTTTCCTTTCATGGGATGGCATTTTGTCCAGGAATAACCTTTCAATCCTACTAATGAAGGACAAGCAATTAGATATATAGGTATTTAAACAGCACTAATAGTTATGGTTGGTTACTTTGGTATAGACACATATGTTTGGATGATATGTTAATCCATAAATTACATTTTTTCCTGTTAAATATGACAGGGTCTTACTATGGCTTATAACATCTCCTAACCTATAGAGGATGTAAGCTTATGGCATCAGCCATGGGTTATTCCTCCAAGGAGAGAGCCAATAGCCAATTAGGTTTGGGATAGACAGGCATATGGCTGCCTCTGCTGAACAGTATTTCCAGGCAGGTGGGGTGTAGCTGGTGCTGACGATGGAGTCTTGCTTGACTCAGGGAGACCTGTATTTGCTTTATTGGTTGAGTGGCCTTTGGTAACACTCTCTGGTATTCCAGAGGCCATCTGTACACTTGCATGTGTGGTCTCAATACATCTTTCCCATGTTAACGTCAGGTCTTCGGCAGCAGGGCCTTATCGCCTCTCTTCTTGCAGGTATCCCAGTTTAGAGGCAAGGAGCCTTTACCTTTTGTGGGGCCTTGGATACCCTGGCCAACATCTCCCTGATACAATAATCCATTGCTGATATCAGAGCTCCTGTATTAATATATTTTGCTTAAGTGCATAGCTTAAGGACTTTAGTATTATATTTGGTTCTGAACAGAGAATAATCCTTTTCACAGTTCTTATGTCTATTAGTCAATTAAAGAAGGAAGTTTTACTGGTTTTATAAGCAATTACCTCTATTATAGTTGTCTCCAATTTACAGTTGGAGAGCGACCTCATCATCATCATATTTCTCCTTTTTCTATGGGGCGGGGGGAGGCAAGAAAGTCTCTCATATCAAAACCTTTGTTGCATCTAGAAGGTTAGTTTCATTAGGACTCATTATAAATAGTTGTTACAAGTAGGATCCACAAAGGGGTTCTATGTTTATAGCAATCTGAGGCTTTTCTTCCTTTCAATGTTCAGACAGGTCAACCTTTCAGTTGGCACTTTCTGGTACATCCTACTCAATGCAAAGCTGTATCTTTTCTTTCTCAGCCATTAAGTTGGTGACATTTTGTCTTGTTGGGACCCACAAATCTTTTCCCATAGTTAGTTTTAGGATTTGAATTGCAAGGTTTTTGATGAAAAGGTTTCAGGTCTATCTGTAAACCCCCCCCCCTTTTTTTTTAACCCATGAATCTCCAGAAGACAGTTGTGTTATACATAACTATAGGGTGGAATCAAGGCACAGATTTGGATTTCATCAATTCACCCATGTTGTTTTGGGTGACTATATATGATTTAACTTTGGGAAGCAAACTTAATTTTTACGTTAAATCATCTTAAGAGAATGCTACAGGTGATACTGTAAACAGAGAATTATAGAGAACAGTTTGTATGTCCAATCCCAAAGTTTATTGCTCTAGACATTTTATGAAAACAAATGTGGACAACAGCGATTTATATCTCCATTTAACTCAGCTTTCCCTGCTTTCTTTTTGGTACACCATTGCTTGGAAATTTTTTCCATCCTTTCACACCCTTAAGGTGGTGCTTGCCTTTGAGATTGAAGATGGAGTTTTTTTTGTTTTTTTTTGGAGATGGGTTTTCTTGAGTAGGCAGCATATAGGATGGGTTTTGTTTCCCTAATCAAAATCTCCCAGTCTAATGTCTTTTTTTGAGAGTTTAGTTATTACTATTTATGGTTATAATTGAAAGATGGGTATTGCTTTCTTTCAACCTTAATTACCATTTGCATTTTTGTCTCTGTTTCTAGCCTTCCTGCAGGTTATTTTTTTATTAGTTTCTCTTTCTAGTTGCTTGGGGGAATATTTGCTCCTCTCTTCTGCCCTTTGTAATTACTTCACAGAATTTCTGAAGAGTTGGTTTTCTGTACTTGTATTCTATCATCTTGTTTATGTAACCAAGAATTTTATCTCTCCTTCAACTACAATGACGCAGTTTTTCTGCTGGTGTATAGTAATCTTGGTTGTGCATCCCTGAATCCTTTAACAAGTGGAAATCCTTCGCTCCATGTTCTTCTCTGCTTTCATGGTTTGCACTGAGAAGTCAATTTGTAATTCTCATATGATTTTCCCCTCTGTAAGTGACTTTGCTTTTCTGTTTGTAGCTTCCAGAAATTTTGTCTTTTTTGTGGGCGTGCTAGCATTTTTAAACTAGTGATATGGCGTGGGTGGTAGTTTCGATGTCTGGAGTTCTATCGTTGTGATGTCCTTGTACTTTGTATCAGTTTGTTCGGTTCATAATTTTTTTTACTTTGGGGAAATTCCTCTATTAATGCCTACTGAAAGATCCTGATACATACCATTATTGGGATTCTTCACTCTTCCTCTAATCCTATCGATGCAGAGGTTTGTCACCATGTTCCACTTTGCTATTGATTTTTTTTTTTTTTTTTGTTTTTTTTTTTAATTGTCATGAATGTTACTTGAACATCTAGTTTTGCCCCGTTCTTGTTATCTTCCAGGTCTGATTTCCTTTCTTTTTTTTTTTTTTTTTTTTTTTTAGACATGTTTCGGCTCTTTAGTCGCTATGATCGCACTGGAGCTTTGGCCTAATGTCAGCAGAGTACCAGTCTCTGGCTTTGCCCGATATGTTACTGACATCTGCTGCCTCCAGAGTGCTGGGATTAAAGGTTTTGACAACCACAAGCACCTGGCTTGATATTGTTTTTTTTTTTTTTTTCTCATCCATTCTGTTACTGAGGCTTTTTTCTCCATACTTTTCCTGTTGATGCATTAGCTGTGTTTCTTATTTATCCTTTTATACTTCCATGCCTAGATGTTTCCTTAGTTTGTATTTCCATTTCTTTTTGGTGCTTGTCGTTCTCTTCTTGTAGCTCCCTAGCTACAAGAAGGTGGTTTCCTTTGTTCATTTCAAGTGGGCATCTTTTTCAGTGTTTCCACTTCCTTCTAGAATTTGTCATTTCTTTCTCCCTGTAGTTTTTTCTGTAGTTTGGTCATTCCGTCTTCCCTCGTGTCCTTCCTGCAGGTTCTTCATCCTCCTCTTTGTCCCTTTAGTTCGTCCTTAATGTTGTCTTTAGTATTTCTCGGGGTTTCTTTGAAATGTGTCTATACAAATTTTTCAGCTAGGAGTATCTGGTTTCCTGGTTCTCCTTCCAGGGAGAACTTCATGGGGATCTCGTTAGTCTATGGTCGAGTTGTGTGGAGGTTATAATTATGTGACTTTTTCCATATGTTTATTTGTTGTTGTCTGTTGTGTTTTTTGTGGCATGTCGGATTGTTTTGTTTGCTTGTATTCTCGGTGCAAATCTCAAATGTTTACATGTATGGAATAGTGCTAAGTCCCCAAGTATCGCACCAGAGTGGCGCAGGTTTCCCTGAGTCTTCTGTTTACCTGTCTACTGGGGTGTTATGGGGGCTGTTTTGGGCAAATTAATCCTGCTTGCAGCCTTGTTGCTCCTGATCCACATCTAGCAATCCAGTCATAGGGCTCACCTACATCGATGCCAGAAGCCCAGATAGGAGCCTAGGTGGGCCTGGGTTCTGGGGAAGGGCCTCAAGTGTTGTTGATCTGCATCTGCACCAAGTTGTGGGGCTCACCTGAATCCCAGTGGGAACCAGAATGGGGTTGTGGAGTTGGAGCACGTGTGCCCATATTGCAAACCTCTTCAGCGCCACCTCATATATAAATTTTAGAATAGCTGTTGCATTGTCCAGTGTCCCCTCTCTAAAGAGAAAGGGGAATATAAAAATAAATAGTAAATTATATCTATATGGAGATTTAAATGAAAGCCTTGATCAAAATATAATTTTATTTCTTAAGCCAGCCTCTGTAATTATATAGATTATATAAATAACTCAGTTGATGTAGAGTTTCAATTGAACTTTGAATTTTAAATCTCTTTTCCATTCTGTTGCTATTAGATATTTTGAATCTTCATAGTTTTACAGATCCTTTTTTATTTAAATATATATTCATGGTCCTTAACATCATTCTGCTTCTCTTGATTTACTGACAATCTTAATATGGAGGTATGTAACACAAATAAAGTTTAACATTTGTTGTTGGAGGGGTTTTTTAAATATTGATTATTTCGTCACATTCGATGTACAGCGCAACCGTATCCTGCAATGACCAGAAACGTCAGAAAATGGCTAAGTTAGGTAAACTGAACCTAGAGTTTCCAATGGTGTGGTTCACCACCCTTAAGGGTGGGAAGAATGGAATTTGGTTTTCTCTGCAAGGTAACTCAGTGCTTTCAAACAGTAAACCATCCCTCTAAGACCCTTGAAAATTGTTTCATGAAGCAATTTTTTTCTCATAGTTTCCACTACAAACCAATGTTTTTCATTCCCGACAAATGGAACAATGAAACAAGTGTGTGAATATAACCAGAATTTTCTTGATGTAGCAGTGATTAAACAATGAAGACAACTTATTACAATTTGAAGTAATATAGTCTGAGAAATGAAATATGCGTGGTCCACGAATTTTGATTTCCCAATATTCACCACCAAAATGTTTTTTATGGTGGCTTGCCATAAAATTTGTTTTAAAAATTTTTCTTGATGGTGTGCTAAAGGGGGGGTAAATAAATTCTCTATTATCTTAGGGCTAGAGGCTTAAGGCTCCCTTCTCCTGTATCCTGCATGACTAAAACATGAGTGGTGGGTGTTTCCACCAAGCACATTACTGATCACAAAATAGAGAAACTCATAACTGAGTTTTACAATAAACATCTTTACACCTCTTTTGGAAATAATTTATCATTTAGCTATTTTTCAGTAACAATTCCTTAACTATTAGGTGACATTTTACTCCTCCCCTTGTCACTGAGCTCAGAGGCCCAAGTCTGTTCAAGATCTTTGGGATTTTTTTGGGAATGAAATGTGCTTCACTTGAAATGGGCAAGCCAAATCCTATTTCCAAAGTCAGGTTTTCAGTGAGTTCAAACAGCACAATGATATACAAAAAAGACAGTTGTTTCTTAGGAAGATTGTTGCCTAGTAGTTTCAATAGCTGTGGTCTTATATGTAGTCTTTACGGTCAATTCCAGATTCACTTTTGAATGGGAACTGATAAAAGTCAGATCATTTGATTTTGTAGAGTCACTCTATCATATCTATTAAACTTATAAGATCATGAGTACATAGGACTAAGTATTCATGATCAAGTAAATCAGGCAAACAAAATATCTGCCCGTATGAGTTAATTTGAGTTCTTTCTAGCTAATAATGTGGGGGGTAAACGGATGTTTGAAAATCTCAAACCACAATTAGAATGTTTTGGTCAGTAATTATCAGGCAGCTAGAATTTTTACACTGCTCTCTCTATATGGATATATTTTCTCATTTGAAATCATTTTTTATTCCTTGGCTTAACTTAGGCAGTACTTGTTGAAGGTAGAACACTGAACTTATTATTCCCCTCAGACTTCTGTTCAGTGAGATACAGAATAGAGATGTCTTGCTATCTCCTCTAAAATGATATTGATGAAAAAACATATTTTGCATGCTCCCACTGACCTTAATTCTTTAATTTTCATTTTCACAAAGAGAGAATGAAAGTGTGCAGAAGAAATATTATGGCAGGAAGGAATTTCAAGTTTTATATAAAATGTTCCTTAGTGGGAGACCAATTTTTTGTTCAGTTAGAAAGTTTGCAAGGGGAACAAGTTGATCCCAGACTAGATACTTTTAAGTTCATAAAGAATATTATTAATTCTGACAATGTGAGACATTTGAGAAGGTATGTAGAAGTTGCTTTACAGAAATTCATTGATATTTAAACTATATTTTCTTTTCTCATGTTTAATTGTAATTATATTGCCAAAGGATAAAATCATTTTATGAGTTTACTGTCTACATNGCAGTCTATACTCTGAAGAGGCTGAAACCCCAGTAGCTCAGTCCACAAGCTGGATGTCTCAGCAGTCCCCATCTGGCACTGAAGGTTTGGAGGATTCTTGGAGAGACATGAGTCTTCAATCCATATTGGAAGGTATCAGTATCTTTCAAGGTGAACTAAATGACCTTCTCAACTTTCAGATGACAGTGGAAAGAGATTACTCAGGTCTCTGGGTCCTTGCTGTATGGCAGCCATGTTGGGGCATGTTCAGCTCTTCACAAAGACTTTACTGAATTCTAGCTTCCACACAGACAGGCCTTCCACTGTTTTTAATCTTTATCTGGCTTAACTCCCTTAATTCTTCAGTTTTCAACTCACCTATGAAGCCATTCATGAAGCTCCACATCAGACTCCGTGCTCCAGTGTCGCTCAAAATCCCTCAGGCCTAAGGTGATGTTAGACAGCTTAACTGCCAGCTTCATGCAGACAGTTTGGAAACCTGTCTGCTCCATGCCTAGATTCATATTGCCTCCATTGATGGATTAAACCAAGTTAAAAGATGAATTCAGTATGTTTCTTGAATGAATAACTCCCCTTTTGTCCAAGAAAGGGAGAGAGAGAGAGAGAGAGAGAGAGAGAGAGAGAGAGAGAGAGAGAGAGAGAGAGAATGAACTTGTGCTCACCACAGTGATACAATTACATTCACCCATGGAAACTACTGACCTGGCCCTGGGATACAATTCTCTCTTCTTACAGATAGATCTCCAAGCCCAACCAGGCAGAGGCACACTGTGTCCTGACACCTGTGATGTTCTGATCCTCATCCATTTGTTCAGAGAACTGCTCTATGGGTCATGGAATTAATGCTCTTTGATTTTCAATGGCTACCATGTGGTCCCCTCCCCACCCAACTCTCACCCCAAGGCAAGGAAACCAACCTCCCTTCAAATGGGAACTGAGGACTTGATCAAAGGTAAAACTGAAAACCCAGTTTCCAAAGCAAGGGCCAAAGTGAAGACTGTCATTTTAGCTTTAGGGAAAAGGGTGCTACAGAAATGACCCAGTCCTACATGTTTAACTTCTAATTTTTTTTTTTAGACAAGGTCTCCCTTTAGTCACAGCTGGACTGGAGCTTCCTATGTAAACCAGTCTGGCTTTGAACTCACAGATATATGCCTGCTTCTGCCTCCAGAGTGCTGGGATTAAAGGTTTGCACAACCACAAGCACCTGGCTTGATATTGTTTTTTTTTTTTTTTCTCATCCATTCTGTTACTGAGGCTTTTTCTCCTATACTTTCCTGTTGATTGCATTAGTGTTCTATTTCCTTTTATACTTCATCCTATGATTTCCTTAGTATTTCCATTTCTTTTTGGTGCTTGTCGTTCTCTTCTTGTAGCTCCTTGCTACAAGAAGGTTGGTTTCCTTTTTCATTTCAGAGTGGCATCTTTTCAGTGTTTCCACTTCCTTCTAGAATTTGTCATTCTTTCCCTGTAGTTTTTTCTGTAGTTTGTCATTCCCTCTTCCTAGTTCCTTCCTGAGTTTTTCATCTTCTCCCTTTAGTTCTCCATTTGTTCTTTATATTCTCGGGTTTCTTTGAATGTGTCTATAATTGTTCTTCTAAGATTGGTTTCCTGGTTCCCTTCCAGGGAGAACTCATGGGGATCTTCTATAGTACTGGTCGAGTTGTGTGGAGGTTTATTATGTGCTTTTCCCATGTTTTTGTTGTTGTTGTTGTGTTTTTGGCATGTCGGATTGTTTTGTTGCTTGTATTCTGGTGCAAATCTCAAATGTTTACATGGAGGAATGGCTAGTCCAGGTATCCACCAGAGTGGCAGGTTTCCTGACTCTTCTGTTACCTTCTACTGGGGTGTTATGGGGGCTGTTTTGGCAAATTAATCCTGCTGCAGCCTTGTTGCTCCTGATCCACATCTGCAATCCAGTCATAGGGCTCACCTACATGATGCCAGAAGCCCAGATAGGAGCCTAGGTGGGCCTGGGTTCTGGGGAAGGGCCTCAGTGTTGTTGATCTGCATCTGCACCAAGTTGTGGGGCTCACCTGCACCCCAGTGGGAACCAAGATGGGGTTTGAGTTGGAGCCGTGGCCCATATCTGCAAACCTCTTCAGGCCACCTCATTATAAAATTTTAGAATAGCTGTTCATTGTCCAGTGTCCTCTCTAAGAGAAAGGGGAATATAAAAATAAATAGTAAATTTATCTATATGTAATTTAAATAAACCTTGATCAAATATATTTTATTTTTAAGCCAGCCTCTGTAATTATATAGATTATATAAATAACTCAGTTGATTAGAGTTTCAATTGAACTTTGAATTTTAAATCTCTTTTCCATTCTGTTGCTATTAGATATTTTGATCTTCATAGTTACATCCTTTTTATTTAAATATATATTCATTCTTACATCATTCTGCTTCTCTTATTTACTGACAATCTTAATATGAGGTATTAACAAATAAATTTAACATTTGTTGTTGGAGGGTTTTTTATAATATTTTATTTCTCACTTCTATGTACAGGCAACCGTATCCTGCAATGACCAGAAACGTCAGAAATGGCTATTAGGTAAACTGAACCTAGAGTTTCCAATGGTTGTTCACCACCTTAAGGGTGGGAAGAATGGAATTTGTTTTCTCTGCAAGGTAACTCAGTGCTTTCAAACAGTAAACCATCCCTCTAGACCCTTGAAAATTTTCATGAGCAATTTTTTTCTCATAGTTTTCCACTAACAAACCAATGTTTCATTCCCACAAAATGAACAATGAAACAAGTGTGTGAAATATAACCAGAATTTCTTGATGTAGCAGTGAATAAACAATAAGAAATTCACTTTACAATTTGAAGTAATATAGTCTGAGAAATAAATATGCGTGGTCCAAATTTATTTCCCAATATTCACCCAAAATGTTTTTATGGTGCTGCCATAAATTTGTTTTAAAATTTTTCTTATTGTGTCTAAGGGGATAAATAAATTCTCTATTATCTTAGGGCTAGAGGCTTAAGGCTCCCTTCTCCTGTATCCTGCATGACTAAAACATGAGTGGTGGGTGTTTCCACCAAGCACATTACTGATCACAAAATAGAGAAACTCATAACTGAGTTTTACAATAAACATCTTTACACCTCTTTTGGAAATAATTTATCATTTAGCTATTTTTCAGTACAATTCCTTAACTATTAGGACATTTTATCCTCCCCTTTGTCACTGACTCAGAGGCCCAATCTGTTCAAGATCTTTGGGGATTATTTTGGGATGAATGTGCTTCACTTGAAATGGGCAAGCCAAATCCTATTTCCAAAGTCAGGTTTTCAGTGAGTTCAAACAGCACAATGATATACAAAAAAGACAGTTGTTTCTTAGGAAGATTGTTGCCTAGTAGTTTCAATAGCTGTGGTCTTATATGTAGTCTTTACGGTCAATTCCAGATTCACTTTTGAATGGGAACTGATAAAAGTCAGATCATTTGATTTTGTAGAGTCACTCTATCATATCTATTAAACTTATAAGATCATGAGTACATAGGACTAAGTATTCATGATCAAGTAAATCAGGCAAACAAAATATCTGCCCGTATGAGTTAATTTGAGTTCTTTCTAGGCTATAATTGGGGTAAACGGATGTTTGAAATCTCAAACCACAATTAGATGTTTTTGTCAGTAATTACAGGCAGCTAATTTTAACTCTCTCCTATATGGATATTTCTCATTTGAAATCATTTTTATTCCTTGGCTTAACTTAGGCAGTACTTGAAGGTAGAACACTGAACTTATTATTCCCCTCAGACTTCTGTGTCAGTGAGATACAGAATAGAGATGTCTTGCTACTCTCTCTAAAATGATATTGAGAAAAAATATTTTGCATGCTCCCACTGACCTTAATTCTTTAATTTTCATTTTCACAAAGAGAGAATGAAAGTGTGCAGAAAAATATTATGGCAGGAAGAATTTCAATTTTATATAAATGTTCCTTAGTGGGAGACCCAATTTTTTGTTCAGTTAGAAGTTTGCAAGGGGAACAAGTTGATCCCAGACTAGATACTTTTAAGTTCATAAAGAATATTATTAATTCTGACAATGTGAGACATTTGAGAAGGTACGTAGAAGTTGCTTTACAGAAATTCATTGATATTTAAACTATATTTTCTTTTCTCATGTTTAATTTTAATATTGCCAAAGGATAAATATTATGGTTTACTTCTACTAAAAAAGGTAAATATGAATAGCTGTTGCCTAATGCAACTTTATTTTATTTTATTTAAAATACTGATAATCTTAACATTAACAATTTACAACTAATTCCAGAGACTTAAATAAGTTCAAGAATGTTTTAAAACATCAAAACATTGATATCCATAGACTCTATAGTTACATTTGTAACATTATTAAATAATCACAGGAAAACCAAAGGACAATATTATGATATATAGCAAATCTATACTAAAATATTATTAATTTCAAAAATTCATTTAAATATTAATATGAAAATATTAATATATGTTTAGCATATATTTAAGTATATGACCTTTCTCAAGTCTGGAGAAAGTATCTTAGAAAAGCAGAATTTTGCCTGGCATGGTGGCGCATGGCTTTAATCCTAGCACTTGGGAGGCAGAGGCAGGCCGATCTTTGTGAGTTCAAGGCCAGCCTGGTCTACAAAGTGAGTTCCAGGACAGCTGGGGCTGCAGGGAGACCATGTCTCAAAAAAGACCAAAAAAAAAAAAAAGGCAGAATTTTATATAACTATTGAAAAATACAGAAAACTGATGTGTTCACATCTAATCCTACTCAGATTAAAGACATTCCTTGGTTTTGGGGTTCATATTTAGAACATTTCTTCTCCAAATTAAATTAAATTGAAATGAACCTATAATTAAATATTATTACAATATCATAGATTTAGGCTTATTGTGTACCCTAGGCTTGAAATCCTATCACAGTATTGTGTGATCAAATAACATCAAATTTATTTATGATTATTATATAATTGAATATTATCTATAAAAATTCTCTCTTCTATGATAGATTGCAATGCAATGTTATAAATAATTTTTGAAGATTGATCACTGTATATCTATATATTACTATTAGATAATAAATATATGTATATCTCCTAAACCAAGTTAGTCAAATTATAATTTCATATCCATATCATATACTATGAATACAATCTACCTCTTACTAAAACCATTGATATTGTATGCTCCATCCACAAGAGTCCATGGAATAAAATAAATACACCAAGCTTCAAATACCACCTGTCTTCTGTGTATGCAAGTACACACTTGTTAGACACATATAATATACAACTGATATAGGTCTTCAGTTTAGGTAGGAAACATTTATTTTTAAGTATTTGTTTATGTTAATTTCATGTGTGTGAGTGTATTTCCTGCCTCTTTGTACATCCAGTAATGTCTTGAAATGACCGAGTAGGTCAGAAGAGAGTGTCAGATTCTCTGGAACTGGAGGTAGGAAGCTTTTAGCTGTCAAGTGACTGGTGGGAATCAAACAGTAGTCCTCTGTAAGTCATTACACACACTTAACCACTGAGCCAACCCTGAAGCCCCAGAAACCATTTCTTTTTTTAAATTTATTTATTCATTTATTTATTTATTCTTATGTGTGTGAATGTCCTGTTTGCATGCATGTCTGTGCACCCGTGTTGTGCAACCATTTTTTTTTTATTTTTATTCATTATTTTATGTGTATGAGTATGCTTTATGCATGTAGGTAGGTGCACCCATGTCATGCAATGCTGTGGAGGTCAGAAGAGTGTGTCAGATTCCCCTGGAACTGGAGTTAAAGACAGTTCTTAGCCACCATGTGGGTGCTAGGTATTAAACCCCAGTCCTCTGCAAGAGCAGTTGGTGCTCTTAACCATTGAGCCAATTCTCCAGCCCCAGGAGGACCATTTATTTTAATTTAGAAAATATTTAGATGTGTCATTTTGGTTTTTAAGTAATTTTTAAAATGTTACTATATGAATATGAGACAATGTGGTATGATTTGTACATAATAAAACAGACACTATAAAATGTTTTTTTTTATTTAATTTTTTTATTGATGCTTTGTGCATTTCGTACATCATTTTCCAATTCAGATCAGGTATTTTTCCCTTTTCCTTACCCTCCACCCCCACCCCATCCCAGATCATGTATTCTGCCATAACTGTCTTGCATCTTTCTCTGTTTTTTTTTTTTTTT
>VZQC01003239.1:1888815-2051899 GCA_009823505.1 Rhizomys pruinosus | reverse complement strand
TTTTTTTTTTTTTTTCTTTTTTTTAGACATGGTCTCCCTTTAGTCGGCTGGAGTGCGAGCTTCCTATGTAAACCAGGCTGGCTTTGAACTCACAGAAATATGCTTGCCTCTGCTTCCAGAGTGTGGCATTAAAGGTTTGCACCACCACAAACACCTGGCTTAATATTCTTTTTAATTTTTTTTTTTTTTGCCTCATCCATTCTGTTACTGAGGCTTTTTCTCCTATACTTTCCTGTTGATTGCATGAGTGTTCTATTTCCTTTTTCACTTCATCTTGTGATTTCTTTAGTATTTCCATTTCTTTTTGGTACTTGTCATTCTTTTCTTGTAGATCCTTGCTACAAGAAGGTTGGTTTCCTTTTTCATTTCAGAGTTGCATCTTTTCAGTGTTTCCACTTCCTTCTAAAATTTGTCATTCTTTCCCTGTAGTTTTTTCTGTAGTTTGTCATTCCCTCTTCCTAGTTCCTTCCTGAGTTTTTCATCTTCTCCCTTTAGTTCTCCATTTGTTCTTTATATTCTCTGATTTCTTTGAATATGTCTATAATTGTTCTTCTAAGATTGGTTTCCTGGTTTCCTTCCAGGGAGAACTCATGGGGATCTTCTATAGGGCTGGTGGAATTCTGTGGAGGTTTATTATGTGCTTTTCCCATGTTGTTGTTGTTGTTGTTTTGGCATGTGGGTTTGTTTTGTTGCTTGTATTCTGGTGCAAATCTCAAATGTTTACATGGAGGACTGGCTAGTCCAGGTATCCACCAGAGTGGCAGGCTTCCTGTCTCTTCTGTTACCTTCTACTTGGGTGTGGTGGGGGCTGCTTGGGCACAGTAACTCTCCTGCAGCCTTGTTGCTGCTGATCCACAACTGCAACCCAGTCATAGGGCTCTTGTACATGGTGCCAGAAGCCCAGATGGGAGCCTAGGTGGGCCTGGGGAAGGGCCTCAGTGTTGCTGGTCTGCATCTGCACCAAGT
The DNA here is from genome assembly GCA_009823505.1 of Rhizomys pruinosus. Lineage (NCBI taxonomy): Eukaryota > Metazoa > Chordata > Mammalia > Rodentia > Spalacidae > Rhizomys > Rhizomys pruinosus. The sequence goes on along the minus strand of VZQC01003239.1, from coordinate 2,050,933 downwards.
TGTGGGGCTCACCTGAATCCCAGTGGGAACCATGATGGGGTCTGAGTTGGATCCATGGCCCATGTCTGCAAATATCTGCAGGCCACCTCATTATAAAATTTTAAAGTAGCTGTTTATTGTCTAGTGTCCTCCCTAAGAGAAAGGGGAATATAAAAATAAATAACTAAATGTAATTTTAAATAAACCTTGATCCAATATATTTTATTTTTAATCCAGTCTCTATAATTAGATAGATTATATAAATAACTCAATTGAGTAGAATTCAGTTGAACTTTGAATTTTAAATCTCTTTTCCATTCTGTTTTTATTAGACATTTTGATCTTCTTACTTACATCCTTTTTTACTTAAAGTATATTCCTTTTTCTTATTTATTGACAATGTGAATATGAGATATTAACAAATAAATTTAACATTTGTTGTTAGAGGGTTTTTATAATATTTTATTTCTTACTTCTATGTACAGGCGACCATATTCTGCAATGACCACAAATGTCAAAAATGGCTGTTAGGTAAGCTGAATCTAGATTTTCCAATGGTTGTTAGCAACCTTAGGGATGGGAAAAATGGAAATTTTTTTTACTCTGCAAGGTAACTCAGTGTTTTCAATCAGTAAGCCATCTCTCTAGTCCCTTCAAAATTTTCATTAGCAATTTATCTCATTGTTTTCCAGTAACAAACCAATGTTTCATTCCCACAAAATGAACAATGAAACAAGTGAGTGAAATATGTTATAGCCAGAATTTCTTGATGTAGCAGTGAATAAACAATAAGACATTCACTTTATAATCTGAAGTACTATAATCTGAGAAACAAATATGTATTGTCCAAATTTATTTCCCAATATTAACCCAAAATGTGTTTATTTGGCTGCCATAAATTTGTTTTAAATTTTTCTTTTTTTTCTTTTTTAAAATTTATTTATGTATATATATTTTGTCAAATCTAGACCTGTGTCTCATCCCTCCCACCCCACCAGAGCTCATGCATTTTGCCAAACATGCTTTTCATCTCTTTCTCAGTCTTTCTCAATATTCTCCATGTGGAAGTTGACTGTTTTGAGAAGAAGTTCACTGTTTCAGTCAGGACTTTGATGCAGTCCTTTCTGTTGTTGTTTCCAATATGCAACACTCCCAACTGCTTTGGACAAAAGCTCAAGGGGCCATGCACAGGAAATACTTACAACTAGGTAATTGGCACTAACATCAACAGATAAGGGATACCATTCATCGTTTGTTTTTCTGGGACTGTGTTACTTCACTCAGCATGATGTCCTCTAGCTCCAGCCATTTTCCTGCAAAGTTCATGATGTCATCTTTCTTTACTGCTGCATAGAACTTCATTGTGTAGATGTACCACATTTTATCTATCTACTCATCAGTTGACGGGCATTTGGGTTGGTTTCAGCTCCTTGCTATTGTGAAGAGAGCTGAAATAAACATGGCCATGCATGTATCTCTGTGGTGGGGTGAGTCTTGAGGGTGCATGCCTAGGAGTGGTATGGCTGGGTCAGGTGGCAATTCATTCCAAGTCTTGCAAGTCTTCTCCACACTGCTTTCCATAGTAGCTGCACAAGTTTACATTCCCACCAGCAGTGGATGAGTGTTCCCCTTTCCCCACAGCCTCTCCAGCCCTTGGTGTCATTTGTTTTCTTGATCCTAGCCAGTCTTGTTGGAGTAAGATGATATCTTGAAGTAGTTTTGATTTGCATTTCCTTAATGATTAGTGATGTTGAACACTTTTTAAGGTGTTTCTCAGCCATCTCGAATTCCTCATTTGTGAAGTCTCTGTTCAGCTCTTTGCTCCATCTATTGAGTGGGTCATTTGTTTTCTTGCTTCTTAGTATTTTGTGTAATTAATATATTCTGGAAATCAATGCTTTGTCAGATGTTTCTGCAGTGAAGATTTCCTCCCACTCTGTGGGATTTCTCTCAACTTCCTTGATTGTTTCTTTTGATGTACAGAAGCTTTTGAGTTTAATGAGGTCCCATTTGTCAATTGTTGACCTTAATTCTTGCACAGCTGCTATCTGATTTAGGAAGTCTTTTCCTATGCCTATGTCTTGTAGTCTACTGCCAACTTTTTCTTCTATCACCTTCAGAGTTTGGGGTTTCACGTTGAGGTTTTTGATCCATCTGGAGTTGACTTTTATACAGGGAGAGAGGTAGGGGTTTTATTTCATTCTTCTACAAGTGGTGACCCAGTTTTGCCAACACCACTTGCTGAAGATGATGTCTTTTCTCCATTGTGTCTTCTTGGGCCCCTTGTCAAATATGAGATGGCTGAAATTGTATGTGCTCAGGTTTGGATCTTTGGTTTTGTTCCATTGGTCAACAGGTCTCTTTTTGTGCCAGTACCAGGCTGTTTTTATGCCAGTACCAGGCTATTTTTATGAGTATAGCCTTGTAGTATAGTTTGAAGTCTGGTATAGAGATCCCCCTATGTAGCTCTTTTTGCTCAGGGTTGTTTTGGCTGTTCAGGTCTTTTGTTTTTCCAAATGAATTTAAGGACTTTTTTTTTCCAATCCTGTGAAGAAACTCTTGGGGAGTTTGATTGGAATTGCGTTAAATCTATACAAGAGTTTTGGTAGAATGGACAGTTTTACAATGTTAATTTTCCCAATCCATGAGCATGGGAGGTTTTTCCATCTTCTGATGTCTTCTTCAATTTCTTTCTTTAAAGGTTTAAATTTTTTGTTGTAGAGATCTTTGGTGTCTTTGGATAGGTTTGTTCCTAGGTATTTTATTATTTTTGAGGCTATTGTGATTGGGAAGATCTCTTTGAGTTCTTTCTCCAGTTGCTCATTCTTGCTGTAAAGAAATGCCATTGATTTTTTTTAGGTTAATTTTGTATCCTGCCACTTTTCTGAAGCTGTTAATCATTTCTAGGAGTATTCTGGTGGAGTTTTTAGCATCCCTTAAGTAAAAGAAAATTCCTATTGTGTCTAAGGGGATAAATAAATTCTCCATTATCTTAGGGCTAGAGGATTAAGGCTCCCTTTTCCTATATCCTGCATGACTAAAGCATGAGTGGTGGGTGTTCCCATCAAGCACATTGCTGATCACAAAATAGAGAATCTCTTAACTGAGTTTTACAATAAACATCTTTTCATCTCTGTTGGAAGTAATTTACCATTTAGCTATTTTTCAGTACAACAATTCCTTAACTATTAGGACATTTTTAAAAAAATTTTTTTATTTGTTTATTTATGTGTAGGAATGTACTGTCTGCATGCAAGTTTGTGACCCTGTGTCGTGCAATGCCGTGGAGGTCATAAGAGGGTCTCGGATTCCCCTGGAACTGGAGTTCTCCTGGAACTGGAGTCCCAGATGGCTCTCAGCCGCCATGTGGGTGCTGGGGATTGAACCCGGGTCCTCTGCAAGAACGGTCGGCGGTCTTAACCGCTAGGCCATCTCTCCAGCCCCAACTATTAGGACATTTTATCCTCCCCCTTTTCACTTACTCAGGGGTCCAGTCTGTCTTTGGGGATTATTTTGGGATGAGTGTGCTTCACTTGAAATGTGCAAGCCAAACCTATTTCCAGAGTCAGGTTTTCAGTGAGTTCAAACAGCACATGGCACTATATATAAAATACATGTGTTTCTCAGGAAAAGTGTTGCCTAGTAGTTTCAATAGCTGCAGTCTTATACTTAGTCTATACAGTCAATTCCCAGTTCACCTTTTAATCTTCTTACTACTGTTTTGGGAATGGGAACTGATAAAAGTCAGATCGTTTGATTTTGTAGAGTCACTCTCTGATATCTATTAAACTCATAAGATCATGAGTACATAGGACTAAGTACTCATGATCAAGTAAATCAGGCAAACAAAGTATCTGCCCTTATGATTTTTAATTTGAGTTCTTTCCAGGCTATAATTGGGGTAAACAGATGTTTGAAATCTCATAACCACAATTAGATGTTTTTGTCAGTAATTACAGGCAGCTAATTTTAACTCTCTCCTATATGGATATTTCCCATTTGAGATCATTTTTATTCTTCAGCTTAACTTAGGCAATACTTGAGGGTAGAAGACAGAGCTTATTTTTCCCCTTAGACTTCTGTGTCAAAGAGATACAGAATAGAGATGTCTTGCTACTCTCTCTAAAATGATATGCAGAGAAAATATTTTGCATGCTCCCAGTGACCTTAATTCTTTAATTTTCATTTTTAAAAAGAGAGAATGAAAGTGTGCAGAAAAATATTATGGCAAGTAGAATTTCAATTTTATATAAATCTTTCTCAGTGGGAGACCCAATTTTTAGTTCAGTTAGAAGTTTGCAAGGGTAACAAATTGATCCCAGACTAGATACTTTTAAATTTATAAAGAATATTATTAATTCTGACAACGTGAGACATTTGAGAAGGTATGTAGAAGTTGCTTTACAGAAATTCATTGATCTTTAAACTTTTTTCTTTTCTCATTTTTAATTTTAATATTGCCAAAAGAGAAATATTATGGGTTACTTCTACTAAAAAAGGTAAATATGAATAGCTGTTGCCTAATGCAACTTTATTTTATTTTATTTTATTTAAAATATAGATAATCTTAACATTAACAATTTACAACTAATTCCAGAGACTTAAATAATAAGTTCAAGAATGTTTTAAAACACCAAAACATTGATGTCGGTAGACTCTATTGTTACATTTGTAACATCATTAAATAATCACAGGAAAACCAAAGGACAATATTATGATATGTATCAAATCTACACTAAAATATTTTTACCAAAAATTCATTTAATTATTAATATTAAAAGATTAATATATGCTTAGCAAATATTTAAGTATATGACCTTTCGCAAGTATGGAGAGAGTATCTTAGAAAAGCAGAATTTTATATAACTATTGAAAAATACAGAAAACTGATGTGCTCACATCTAATCCTTGTTTTTTGAGTTCATATTTAGAGCAATTCTTCTCCAAATTAAATTAAATTGAAATGAACATATGATTAAATATTACAATACCATAGATTCAGGATTATTGTGTACCCTAAGCTTGAAATCCTATCACAGTAGTGTGACTATATAAGAATTTCTAGTTACCCTATAAACTCAGTTCATAAAATGCTCATATATGTACCATATCCTAAGTGAAAATATCTGCAAAATAATTTCACACATATTTTTAACCAGTGATATAATTTAATTTTTAGACACTGTTGTGGAATACTAGAACAGAACTATCTAACTGGAATTTAGTGTTTGTTTAAAGAACCGAATTTCTCATTTTTAACTCACTATACTCTAATGCCTATTAATCCATCTTCTTCTATCCTTTCCTGTCCCCCCAATGTCATTAGTATATGATAAAAGCACTATCCTTTTGTATCTCTGAGACTATACTTCACACTTTAAAAATATATTCTATCATTCTCTGTCCTCTTTATTGTACTATAGCATCAAATTTATTTATGATTATTATATAATTGAATATTATCTATAAAAATTATCCCTTCTATGGTAGATTAGAATGCAATTTTTGTAAATAATTTTTGGATATTGATCACTATATATCTATATATTACTATTAGATAATAAATATGTGTATATCTCCTAAACCAAGTTAGTCAAATTATAATTTCATATCCATGTCATATATTATGAATACAATCTTCTTCTTACTAAAATCATTGATATTGTATGCTCCATCCACAAGAGTCCATGGAATAAAATAAATATACCAAACTTCAAATACCACTTGCCTTCTGTGTATACAAGTACACACTTTTAAATACATAAAATATACAACTGATATAGGTCTTCAGTGTAGGTAGGATACATTTATTTTTAAGTATTTGTCTATGTTAATTTAATGTATATGAGTGTATTTCCTGCCTCTTTGTACATCCATTCATGTCTTGAAATGACCTAGTATGTCAGAAGAGAGTGTCAGATCCTCTGGAACTGGAGGTAGCATGCTTGTAGCTGTCAAGTGACTGGTGGGAATCAAACAGTAGTCCTCTGTAAGACCATTACATGCACTTAACCACTGAGCAAACCCTGAAGCTCCAGAAACCATTTCTTTTTTTTTTTTTAGTTTTATTTATTATTTTATGTGTATGGGTGTTCTGTCTACATGAAGGTAGGTGCACCCATGTCATGCAATGCTGCGGAGGTCAAAAGAAGGTGTCAGGTTCCCCTGGAACTGGAGTTAAAGACAGTTCTTAGCCACCATGTGGGTGCTAGGAATTGAATCCATGTCCTCTGCAAGAGCAGTTGGTGCTCTTAACCACTGAGCCATCTCTCCAGCCCCGGGAACCATTTCTTATAATTTGGAAAATATTTAGATGTGTCATTTTGGTTTTAAAGTAATTTTTAAAAAAGTTAATATATGAATATGAAACAATGTGGTATGATTTTACATAATAAAGCATAGACACTATAAAATGTTTTAAATTGAGATTAGATAGAAGAAAAATGCAAAATGAAATTAATAATTTTAACACACACAGACATGGAAAAACACATGAAATGGGGAAAATATATTGAATAACTTAAGTCAGCCAGAAGATGAAATTAATGAGAACAAGCTTTATTTAAGTAATAGGCACAAAGTCAGATTGCTTGTGCCTTTCAATAATAGATCTGCATTCACATCCTTTTGAGAATTGCTTTCTGAGGTTATATTAACCAGAAATGTTACCAGTCCTTTATTCTAAAGTTACAATCAAAACAGATTTTATGACACCTTATATGACAGACATATTAAAACAAGAACTTATGACTATTTCTTTTATAGGCATTATAATGAAATGAAAGCACAAGTATAAATTACATAATATTGCATAATAATTAATGATTTATTTTAATGAAATTCCTAGCTAATTAAATGCATTAAAATTGAAAATTGCCATGGAAATATCACAGCAAAACTATAGCATAAATTCTAATATTAATCAATAGAAATTTTAATAGGGCAAACAAAATATTTGTTTAAAATAATGGTAATAAAAACACACTATGGTGGTGAGAGTAATGTGAATACTGATGACAGGAAGCACTACTATATGGAAACATAATATTTGAGGTTAGGTGTTACAAATAAATACTGCTATTAAAATAGTTATTAATTAAATAAGCATCCAATTGCTTATAAGGATAAAATAAATTATATGAGTACTTATGGTTAGTGAAAATGTATTTACATAATTTATAATTTCAGAGAAATGGAAGACAATGCATTTTCTTGTTATAGATAATTACTAAATTTGAGTATATACTATTCTTAGCTTATTTGTGAGAACACAAACACAATATACAAAATTATTTCTCACTTAACCTTCACACAGATGAGCCATGAAGAGACCAAGGCAGAGGAAAATGTTTCTGAAGTATTCCACTTTGTCCTACTGGGATTCTCTGACTTTCCCAACCTGCAAGATTTTCTGTCTGGGCTGTTCTCCATTATTTATATGATTATCCTATTTGGAAATTTCCTTATAATCATAATAATCAAGATGGACCCTGTATTACAGAAACCCATGTATTTTTTCCTGGCAAACTTTTCTGTTCTGGAAATCTGTTATGTAACAGTCACTGTTCCAAGGATACTGTTCAACATTTGGACTCAGGATAGAAATATTTCTGTCATGGCTTGTGCTGTCCAATTATGCTTCTTTCTTATGTTTGGAATTACTGAGTCTTTCCTCCTGGCTGTGATGTCTTATGACCGCTATGTGGCCATCTGCAACCCTCTGCACTATCCTCTGCTCATGAACCCAATGAAGTGCACTCAGCTAGCAGTGGGCTCTTGGGTTAGTGCCATGCCAGTGCAGATAGGGCAAACCTGTCAGATATTCTCTCTGCACTTCTGCAATTCTACTAAAATAGACCACTTCTTCTGTGACATACCCCCCATTCTCAAGCTGGCCTGTGGGGACAGGTCAGTGCCCGAGCTATCTGTCTATGTGGTATTTATGGTGGGTGCTGCCATCCCTTTCATGCTGGTGCTTACTTCTTATAGCAGAATCATTGCCACTATCCTGAGGTTGCCAACAGCCAAAGGACGGGCTAAAGCCTTCTCCACATGTTCTTCTCACCTTCTGGTAGTTATTTTGTTTTATGGACCTGGTAGTATTACTTACTTAATCCCAAAATCCACTCGATCTCCAGGCACGGACAAACTGCTTTCTCTATTCTACACCATTGTGAGCCCCATGTTCAATCCCATGATATACAGTTTTAGGAACAAAGAAGTGATTACAGCACTGAGAAAACTAATCCTTTTAAAGTAGAGTCATGGGTTAGCTGAGGTCCGTTTTCAATGTCTTGCCTCATGGCTATCTCAAGCATTTTTTACAAGCTATACTTCGACTTTAAGTTGGCTATTAGTTTAGATTTGGTGCCTTGTTATAAGTTTGAATCTTCTTCTGAAATACCACTTGGCATATAGTAGGTGGTGCTTTCTCTCTCACTGAAGCATGACAGAATAAATTCAATGTTTCATAAAATAAATTTATGCTGGGCATGGTGGCACACATTTTTAATCCTAGCACTTGGGAGGTAGAGGCACATGAATCTTTGTGAGTTCAAGGCCAGCCTGGTCTACAGAGTGAGTTCCAGGACAGCTGGAGCTACAGGGAGACCCTGTCTGGAAAAGACCAAAAGAGAGAGAGGGAGAGAGAGACAGAGACAGAGACAGAGACAGAGAGACAGAGAGAGAGAGAGAGCAAAACCAAATTCAAGTCCTCTGCAAGAGCAACCAGTTATCTTCACTTCTGAGCCATCTCACCAAGCTATAAATTAATATTTCTTAAGTAAAATTTTATGAATGAAACATCTTGTGTTTACTTCCCAAGAGGATCTGTATACTCATGTGACAGCTCATGAGCACAGTTTTCTTCACGTCAATTCAATTTTCTTTTGTCTTCTGGCATTCAGATAATACACTTTCAAGTACTGCGCCAGTGACAAACTGTTTAATGTACCTCCAGAACTGCTAGATCAAAAAACAAACAAACAAAAAAAAATGACCAAAAGTAAGGTTTCATCATTTTGCTGTAAATATATGGCCAGCAGTCAAAATTATTTATCCATAACAAGTTAAAAACTTCACTTGCTTAAATGTATGTACATGTGTTTTCTGAGAATTTCACAGATTCTGAAGTGCAAAGCCCCTGTAGATATTAGTAGTAACCAAGAGATACCTGTAGTTACTAGTAGATATCAATAGTTACTATAAAAAATGCTTGTCAATAAATTAATGAAATATAAGTAGGGTTTATGGAGTATATTAAAGAAATTTGATAAATCTAAGGATTTAAAGCATCAGTAAATATTTGATTGTATTGATTTAAGTAGAACTGTGACAATTTTGAGAAATTGCTTGGTAATACCAGGCAGGTATCAATTTCATATAACATAATGATATGATGTAACTGTAATACAACCATGTTCAATTTTTGCATCCTATTTAATTTTCCTATTGTTATTGTAGTAATAGTTTATTTTGATATAATATCTTATATTTCTTTGTGAACTGCATCCAAATATATTGTCATGCCTTCTCATATTTAATAAAAGAATGATGCTATGTACATACATGTGAAATCAATTGTTTGAGTTGTTTAGGATTTCAAATCCAAAATAGTTACATCTATGTAAGTATACTTTTGAAAAAGTCTTCCATTTTATCACTATTGAAATCATTATTGCACATATGTAAAATTAATTATAGGTTACCGTTCTCTACATAATAATCCTTTCACACACACATGCACAAACTCACACACAATTATATGAGTGAAGTGCATTCTCAAGAGTTCAGTATCTGAATTTTAACATTTGAACTGTTACTCAACAATTCCATTTTTATGTGTCTTATTTTTATTGAGGATTTGTGCATTTCGTATGATGTTTCTTAATCAAAGTTAGACCCAATTCCCTTTCCTTGCCCATACACTGCCAGGGCTCATGCATTCAGCCATACATGTCTTTCATCTTTTTCACAGTTTTTTAGAATTTTTTTCAATGCCAATGTTTACTGTTTTGGGCAGAAATTTACTGCTTCAGTCAATTCTTTCACCCAGTCTGTTTTGGTTGTGGTTGTTCCTTCCAATTTGTATCACTCCAAAACATGCCTATATGGAGGTTGCAGATATACCAAAATTATAAAAATTCCATTTTTTAAAAACATGCTCATCCATTGAAAAATTAGTAATATTTAGCTTGGTACATCTATAGTGAAGGAAATGGTGTTTTAAATAAATGGTACTACAACCATTGAATGAATGTATGCATTTTAGCATACATACATGCAAATCACACATGCATCCACAAACACACACACATACATATACAGAAACACACACCTAAGTAGACAAATTCACAATTCACTTAAATTATCAGGATTATGGTCTAGAATAACTTTAAAACTGATAAAAAATTTAAATGATGATATGAAATATATGATTCATATGAGAATATAATTTAATTTTAATTTGATCAAAACTGAAATAATTGGTACTTACAGTATCATTTTTTAAAAGAATGAAAAATTTAGGAGGAAAGTATTTGAAATTAGTAATCTAGCCAGAGGAATGTGTACATAAAACACAAAGTATTTTCTTTTTTTGTGTGTATTTTATTGATGTTTTGTGTATTTCAGACATTGTTTTTCAATTCAGTTCAGGCATATTCCCCTTTCCCTTCTTCCCACCCCACCCCAGATCATGCCTTCTGCCATAACTGTCCTGCATCTTTATCTGAGTCATTTTTATGCTTAGGAATTCACATTTTCCTCCATTAATTTTATATTACTCTAAAATATGGATACATACTCTCCACCCACATGCAGTAATTACAGACTATGAAAATAAGTGGTGGGTGGATTCTAGATCCTGTTGAGAAGTTCACATTATAATAACATAGTTGCTTTCAGATAAACAGCAATATAACAGAAATGTGGTTCAGATTGCCTTTCATCTGGGAGATTTGGTGGTGTAGCACCCACAAATGAGGGAAACCATTCGCCCTTTGTTTTTCTGGGACTGTGTTACTTCACTTACCAAAATGGCTTTGAGCTCCATCCATTTACCTGCAAACTTCATAATGCCATCTTTCTTTACCACTGAATAGTACTCCATTGTGTAGATGTACCACATTTTTGTCATCCATTAATCTGTTGAGAGGCATTTGGGTTGGTTCTGACACTTCACTATTGTGAAGAGAGATACAATAAACATGGATGTACATGTATTTTTGTGGTAGGAAGAGTCTTTTCGGTATATACCCAGGAGAAGTATGACTGGATCAGGTGGTAGTCTCATTCTGAATCTTTTATGGGTTCTCCACACTGCTTTCCATAGTGGTTGTACAAGTTTACATTCCCACCAGCAGTAGATGAGTGTTCCCCTTTCCCCACAACCTCTCCAGCATCTGTTGTCTTTTGTTTATTTTCATACATAGCAGAGGAAGAATCAACTTGAGAGTTGTCCAAGAGATACCCAAAATAACACAGACTAGTGCCAAACTTTGGTTGTCTTTCATAGATGGAAGATTGCATTATACTGCTGAAGACAGGACATAATTCTGATAAAGGACTTGGAGCAATAGAGCAAGGACTGATCTGGATACCTTCAACCTGCAATTTAGCTGTCACAAATCTATATGATAGTATGAAAACTGCTAAGGGACAAAATCAGTCAATGATCCAACCAGCCCTGAAGCTTAATGACCACAAAAACTGGCACAGCAAATTATCTCTACTGGTACAATGCTGGCTGGCACTGTTATTTTATGGTAATTGACATATTTCTATAAGGACTTAAAGTCCTCTCAGTGGTAGTGAACTCATGGGTGTTGCTGTAAACTCAGTCAAATACAGGCTGGCAAGCACAGAGAATATAGAAAAAAAACCTATTTATTTCATATCCCTGAACAAATGAAATTTCTTGCTATATACTAAACATGGATACTTATTTGGACCATCATACTGTACACCATTCATCCAATAAGCTTTATTTTTGCAACAGATGGAGGCTACTGCAGAAGATCACAACTCCTCAGAAAGAGAAAATATATGTCTGAGTGATGCCCACTCCTAGGGGACATATCTACATTTGAACCTTGAAACCTAAGGTTCATAGAACATAGTGGAACAAGAGGTAGACAGAAAAAAATTCTAATGCATCCTCAACTCTCACCAATGAAGCTTCCTTACACAGAAGAGTGTGTTGCACACAGAAGGCCACAAAGAACTGAATTTTAAAGAATTGGAGACCTCAGACTGTCCTTGGATAGAACTCCTATATTAAATCTGACCCATCCATGTGTCAGAAACCATTGCAGAAGAGGATGTGGGAAGATTCTAAGAGCCAGGGCTTGTTCATGAACATAGCACGGCAGAGGATTTTAGGCGCCTGGAAACTTACACATATGAATGTTTGTCTTTTAATTGGGATTGCTTTGAATCTGTATATTATTTTGGATAGAATGGACATTTTTAGTATATTAATTTTTCTAATCCATGAGTATGGGAGGTCTTTCCATCTTCTTATATCTTCTTCAATTTCCTTCTTCAAGGGTTTAATATTTTGGAGAGATCTTTGGTGTCTTTGGTTACGTTTGTTCCTACATATTTTATTGATTTTGAGGCTACTGTGAGTGGGAAGGTCTCTGTGTATTCCTTCTTCAGTTGCTTGTTGTTGGTGTAAAGAAAGGCCACTGATTTTTCTAGGTTAATTTTGTGTCCTGCCACTTTACTCAAACTCTTAACTGTTTCCAGGATTTTTCTGGTGGAATTTTTAGCATCCCTTAGGTAAACTATAATATCATCTGCCAAAAACTGTTACCTTGACCTCCTCTTTTCCAGTAGGTACTCCTTTTAACTTCCTTTTCTTGCCTTATCTCCCTAGCAAGTGGTTCAAGCACTATTTTGAAGAGGATTGGCAAGATGGAGTAGCCTTGCAGAGTTCCTAACTTTCACATCATTTCTAGATAGAATCTAGAGTTGTTTCCCCTTCCATGCCCCCCATCCCACCAAAATCCCTCACTCTGCTATATATGTCCTGAAAGATTCCATAGCTGGCATACAGTAAGACATTTTACCTGCATATAAATATTTCACTGATATGAAAGCATTATATTTGTCTGTTTCCATATATAAGTTACACATATACACATGTTTTTTACTTTATCGTAATTTCAAAGTGAGAAACTCTCCACTCTTGCTAGGTTAACAGGTAATGATTAAGCATATGATACAGTCACAAGCTGGGATATTTTATTTTGACAAACTGAAGGTATGTAAAGTTAAAAAACAGGCTTCTATGGTCTTCTTAACTGTCCCCAAACTTCTCTGGGAGTTCAAATAAAACAGCCATCCTGTCTGGTTGTGTTTTTATGACTAATTTTATTTTCATACCATAATGTCTGGATTCTACCATATATACATATATATATATATATGTATATATGTATATATACATATATATGTATATATATACATATATATGTATATACATGTATATATACATATATATATATATATATGTGTATATATATAAATTATGTTGATTCCATAATTTCATACAATGCATTCTTTTTTTTTCCAATAAACTACATCATTTTATTTTATAGACTTTTTTTTTAAATTAGTTTTTATTGATGCTTTGTGCATTTCATACATTTTTTCCAATTCAGTTCAGGCTTATTTCCCTTTCCCTCCCCCCCACCCCATCCCAGATCATGCATTCTGCCATAACTGTCCTGCATCTTTCTCTCATTTTTTTTTTTTTCATTTTTAGCTATAAGTGATAATCCATGAGTACAAGCATCCTTCATGCAAAACCTATCTGCAGGCTGTTGTGCCCAAACACCTACAGCCCCACCATCCAGTGGGGGGTGACAGGTTGTTTGTTCAATCAAGTTGATCAAATGAGTGTCCAGACTACATTGCTGTAGTTTCACCATTCACCCCAATCGCAGCCCTTACATTCTACCACGCCCCCTCTTCCGCAGGTTGTTCCCTAGGCTTAGAAAAGGGGCACAGGTGGATGAGAGGTAAAACAGTCCACTCTCTCTGGAGCTGTTGACTTGGACTCTGGTCAATTCTGGCTGTTTCCTTTCATGGGCTGACAGTTTGTCCAGGAATAACCTTTCGATCCTACTAATGAAGAACAAGCAATTAGATATATAGGTATTTAAGCAGCACTAATAGTTATGGTAGGTTACTTTAGCATAGACACATGTTTGGATATGTTAATCCATGAATTACAATTTTCCCCCCTGTTAAATATGACAGGGTCTTACTGTGGCTTATAACATCTCCTAACCTGTAGAGGATGTAAGCTTGTGGCATCAGCCATGGGTTATTTCTCCAAGGGGAGAGCCAATAGCCAATTAGATTTGGGATATACAGGCACATGGCTGCCTCTGCTGCACAGTATTTCCAGGCAGGTGAGGTGTAGCTGGTGCTGACGGTGGAGTCTTGCTTGACTCAGGGAGACCCATATTTGCTTTATTGGTTTAGTGGCCTTTGGTAACACTCTCTGGCATTCCAGAGGCCATCTGTACACTTGCATGTGTGGTCTCAATACATCCCTCCCATGTTAACGTCAGGTCTTCGGCAGCAGGGTCTTATTGCCTCTCCTCCTGTAGGTATCCCAACTTAGAGGCAAGGAGCCCTTACCTTTTGTGGGGCCTTGGATCCCCTGGCCAACATCCACCTGGTAGAACAATCCATTGCTGATGTCAGAGCTCCTGTATTAATATATTTTGCCTGAGTGCATAGCCCTAGGACTTTAGTATTATATTTGGTTCTGAACAGAGAGTAATCCCTTCCACAGTTCCCATGTCTAGTAGTCAATTAAAGAAAGCAGTTTTACCGGTTTTATAAGAGATTACCTCTACAATAGTTGTCTCCAATTTACAGTTGGGGAGCGACCTCATCATTGTCATATTTCTCCTTGTTCTATGGGTGGGAAGGCAAGGAAGTCTCTCATATCAGAACCTTTGTGGCACCTAGAAGGTAAGTTTCATTAGGACTCATTATAACTAGTTGTTACATGTAGGATCCACAGAGGGGTTCGATGTTTATGGCAATCTGAGGCTTTTCTTCCTTTGAATGTTCAGACGGGTCAGCCTTTCCGTTGCCACTTTTTGGTACATCCTACTCAATGCAAACCTGTATCTTTTCTTTCTCAGCCGTTAAGTTGGTGACGTTTTGTCCTGTTGGAACAAACAAATCTTTTCCCATAGTTAGTTTTAAGATTTGAATTGCAAGGGTTTGATGAAAAGGTTTCATGTCTTTCTGTATCCCCCCCCCCTTTTTTTAGCGTATGAGTCTCCAGAAGACAGTTGTATTATACATGACTATAGGGTGGAGTCAAGGCACAGATTTCATCAAATTCACCCATGTTGTTTTGGGTGACTATATATGATTAACTTGGGAAGCAAACTTAATTTTTACGTTAAATCATCTTAAAGAGAATGCTACAAGGTGATACTGTACAACAGAGAAAATATAGAGAACATTTGTATGTGTCAATCCCAAAGTTCTTGCTCTACAGATTTTATGTAAAGCAAATGTGGGCAACAGCGAATTATATCTCCATTTAATTCAGATGCATTACCATTTTTATCAGATTCTGTAAACCAATGTTGTTTAATATACACATGTTTCCCTCCCTAACCCCAGCCTCTCCCCACTAAGTCACCTAGATTTCATGCCCTCAATTAATATTTTATATTTAACACTTAACATTTTATATTTCATTTCAAATGTTTATTATTTAAATATCTATTGATTTTCATCTATTGCACAAGATCGCCTGGGTGTGGAATACATGCCTTGAAAACTGGTCAATGCACTCAATATCACACCAGTAAAGAAAACTAAACTTCCCATTTTCCAGATCCACTTCTTGTTAACATATTCTCCATTAGGTTGGGTCATCCTACTCCTTTCCCACATTCATATTCGGGCCCTGTCTAGTTTGATCTTGTACAAATCCTGTGCATGTTGTCATAAGCACTGTGGGTTCTTATGTGCCAGGAATAATGTGACAGGTATAATGTGCCAGGTAAGGTGATTCCTCGGACAAGAAGAAAAGAATTAATATGAATATGAAAGAGAAATAGATAGGCAAGGTGTAATGGAATGGAGAATGCCGGGATTGATATAAGAAGGACTAAGGCAATAAATTAAAAAAAATATTCAAGGCCTTTTGAAATGGCTGCATGCAAATGATTATGGAAACTTCCTCATATAGACATATAATATAAATGAGTTTAATACTAAGTATCGTCGAAGAGGCCACTATGGCCTTAATAATCTGGCAAATGAAAAGCTTAATGTGCACTGAATGAATTCCTTTTTCTGGAAGTTTTAACCAGAGAAAGAAGAGAGAGTAAATATATTCTCAAAATATACTAGCTAGTATCATTCCACTTGATTACTCAGCAGAACTGAATTGTGCAATCCTATTGCTAAATACATTACAAATCTGAGTCATTGAACAAATAAGAAAATTCAAGATGCTACTGACCTTGAAGTTAAACCTCTATTGGCTAGTACTAGAATGTGCTAAAAATGTTACTGACAGAGAAGAAAAACATATCCTGCCCAGCTGTGAACCCTGCAAACTACAGTGACAAGAACTTTGATAAAATTTACCCCATGGTGCAAGTAGTGCCACAAAGATTTTTTTTTATTAATTTATGTTTATTTTTTAACAAATCTATACCCGTGTCCCCCCCATTGACCCAGCCCACCAGAGCTCATGCATTCTGCCAAACATACTTTTTATCTCTTTCTCAGTCTTTCTCAATATTCTCTATGAGGAAGTTGACTGTTTTGAGCAGAAGTTCACTGTTTCAGTCAGTTCTTCGATGCAGTCTTTTCTGTTGTTTTTGTTGTTGCTGTTGTTGTTGTTGTTGTTTCCAATATGCATCACTCCCAACTGCTTTGGACAAAAGCTCAAGAGGCCATGCACGGGAAATACTTACAACTAGGTAATTGGCACTAGCATCCACAGATGAGGGATACCATTTGTCGTTTGTTTTTCTGGGACTGTGTTACTTCACTCAGCATGATGTCCTCTAGCTCCAGCCATTTTCCTGCAAAGCTCATGATGTTGTCTTTACTGCTGCATAGAACTCCATTGTGTAGATGTACCACATTTTCTCTATCCACTCATCAGTTGAGGGGCATTTGGGTTGGTTCCAGCTCCTTGCTGTTGTGAAGAGAGCTGAAATAAACATGGCCATGCATGTATCACTGTGGTGGGGTGAGTCTTGAGGCTACATGCCTAGGAGTGGTATGGCTGGGTCAGGTGGCAATTTCATTCCACGTCTTCCAAGGGTACTCCACACTGCTTTCCATAGTGGCTGTAGGAGTTTACATTCCCACCAGCAGTGGATGAGTGTTCCCCTTTCCCCACTGCCTCTCCAGCACTTGGTATCATTTGTTTTCTTCATCCTAGCCAGTCTTATTGGAGTAAGATGATATCTTAAAGTGGTTTTGATTTGCATTTCCTTAATGATTAGTGGTGTTGAACACTTCTTAAGGTGTTTCTCAGCCATCTCTCATTCCTCACTGTGAAGTCTCTGTTCAGTTCCTTGCTCCATCTATTGAGTGGGTCATTTGTTTTCTTTTTTCTTTGTTTTTTGAATTCTGGAAATCAATACTTTGTCAAATGTATCTGCGGTGAAGGTTTCCTCCCACTCTGAGGGATTTCTCTTCACTTCCTTGATTGTTTCTTTTGAATGCTATAAAGATTTTAGGAGTCTTCAAGCACCTGGAAATGATATTTAAGGCCAAACTCACAACAGGGAATCCATATTTGGCCCTGCTGTCAGAAATAGAATCCATGTCTACACAAATGACAGGCAGAAGGGGAAAACCGATGGACATCATGCTACGTGGGAATAATTTTAAACTGTCTCAAAAGGGCTTAATATTTTATCTGTAGATGAGTTTTTGCTCTCCATTCTCACCAGAGAAGGACTGCATGTGACTAATTGAAGCATAAAACTGTGAAAACTGTGTACAGAAATTCTGTGTTATTTCCTCTTTACACATGCAAAAATATATAATGGATAATTTTATTACTGTCCATTATTCTGCTTCACGTTTAGAATCTGGAGGATGTACAGTCTTGGCTGGACCATATTCACCTGGATAGAAGATTCAGGTTGAAGAGGACATGCCTGGCAGAGAAGACCTTGAACTCTGACATTATTTTGAAAGAAAAAAAGAAAGAAAGGTAAAGAAAAAAAAAAGAAAAAGAAATAAAGAAAGAAAGAAAGAAAGAAAGAGAAGAGAAAGAAAGAAAGATTTATTAAATACTTGATCCTGGAGAGATGGCTCAGTAGATAATAACACTGGATCCTCTTTCAGAGAATCTTGGTTCAATTCCTAGCTCCCAAATTGCAGCTATCAAGCATCAATTCTTGCACTTCCAGGGAATCAGATGCTTTCTTCTCTCCTCCACTGGATGATATGTGTGTACTTACCCACTAGCAGGAATACACTGATAACAATAAAGCAAAATTAATAAAAATTAAAAAGAAATAAAAAGTTATTTCTTACTTTTCATATGGGATGAGTTTTACAATATGTAAATACTCTAGACAAATCAATTTTACCTAAACATATTTTCATAAATTAAGGTTATTTATAATGTACAGAAAGACACTGACACATGTGATCTTCTTGTCACCTGGTCATATGGCCTTAATCTCTCATGATACTTCTTTGTGGGAATGGAACTTTGTGTGTGGTTTGAAGAGAGAAATTGTAAGACCTGTCCCGGGACATCTCCAGTTATCTGATATCTCTGTGGGCTTCCAGAATTATCTGTAGCCAAAAGATTCGGGATATTACAATGATTCTTGCTTTGCCCTATCTCTGCAAAATTCCAGGCCCCTTCCCTTTAGGCATTGAGCAGCATGTCACACCTCTGGTTACCTGTTGCACAAACCAGAGCTCTGCAGCCCCCCCTGCCATTAGAACCAAGTTGGCTCACCCTTCTGCCTGCTCCCTACTTCCTTGCCCAAACCACAGTAGTCTTGAATATATCGACCTCTCTGACAGAAAATAAATGGAGTTTCTATCCTCCTCAGTTCTCCACGCATGTGTGTGAGTCTGCTTATTTTTCCTATGGGTGTTCTCCAATGGTACCCTCCCTACTCTCTTCTTGTGGGAGCAGAGCCCAGAGACTGGCAGCCTGCAGGTAGGAGGCAAGTCCTGGAGCTGAGCCAAGAAGGGATGGACAGAGTGTGGAAGGCGGTCACGTGTTACTCAAAGACACCACACCTGACAGTTCTTACCTTCAATAATATATGAACATAGTGTGTTTTTTTCCTTATCAAGGATTGTAAACAATACTTCTTTCATTGCAAATTATGAGAGAAATCAATGACATCTATTTATGATTGTTTTTGTGTGTTGTAGGTCTAGGGATCCAGAAGGGCAACATTCTTTGAAAAGGGTCTTTCAATTCTCCTATTTCATATAGGATATACTGTGTTTAATAAAAAAGAGTGGGTTCTTACTATAGATCACAGATCTGAAGGAACAATTTCTTAGTCCACTTTTGGTCTTAAGTTTGGTACTGAGAATCTGGCTTTTTTTTAATGAAAGCATAGATGTAATGTGGCATTGCTGAACAACACAATTAAGGAAATATATAGTTCTGTTACATTAAAGAACAGGTTAACTTGTAAGTAATATGTGGTAATGATACATTGATAATTCCAATGATCAACTTACTTAATGATTATAGAAAATGTAAACAGAGCATAAATGCATTTCTTAATCATTAAAGAGACTTCATTTCACAGTAGGCAATGACCACAGGGACTCAAACTGGTCAACAAGAAACAAATATGATACTGTGGAGTGCTCAGCTTTAATTGGGAATTCCATATCATATCCCATCATTGAAAAGCTCAGGAATCAACAAAAAAAGAGAGGATGGAGAGAATCTATGAGTCAGAAGTAGTGGAAATACAGAGCAAAACATTATTTCCTGGACATAAGAGGGTTACTGAATACTTAACTGACAGTAGTAGTGACTGCATGTATAAAATCTGCACACAGAAAACCAGCACAAGTCAACCCAGTGTGGAGTGAAGCAAACGGCAGTGGGCCCACCCTAGGATGGGAATTGGAGACTAATTACTACCCAGTGTGAGGAAGTAGACCTGACTTACAACCTCTAAATAGGGTTATCAAACTCTAATAGGTGAATTTGCACTGAAGGCCATCTAGTTACAATTGCTTGACAGGACAGGACATAGCATGTATCACAGAATGCATGAAGTGTATCTTATGGATGTGTGTGTGTGTGTGTGTGTGTGTGTGTGTGTGTTGATATGAATTCTGTAGAGGATCTCAGTTTGATTAATAACTATTGTAGGAAATGTTCAAGAGCTCAATAAAATTATTTTACAATTGCCTTTCTTAAGATAGTACTTTTCCCAATGTTAACATCCTTGACAGGTAAATAGAATTAACGAGTTCAATTAGAATGTTACATAGGAAAGTAATTTATTCCCATGGTAGAGAGGAGTTAGTACTTAAAGAATATTATTTGTTCTTACAATATGAGGCATTTGAGAAGGTAGTCAGCAGCTGTTTCAAATAAAATAAATTCCATGAACTTAAATTTTTTTCTTTCATTTTTTGCAATCCAAAATGGTAAGTATTAATTTAACCTTGATTTTTAAACATAGAGTTATTTTTATAGGTATATGTGGTTTTTGTCTGAATGTAATTAAATCATCATATGAGATATCATGCCTCCCTGGTAAATACTCTGATTATCAACATTGTCAACATCGTCACATTTATTAAGGGCTTAATACATATTTAGGATATGTTCAAGAATAACATGTATTCACATGCTAAATTTTGGGAATTCCACTAAAATTTATATAACTGACCAGAAAATGAGATAATGGATATTTCTAAAATTAGTTTACATCCTATCCTAGTTCTGTTCAGGAGTTCCCTTGATTTTTAGCAGTTTTTTCCTCTATTGGTATGTTCATTACATTGGAATAGATCTATAAATGCACTATGCTTATAGCATTAGAGAGCTGTGCAATAAGACAAGTACTCTGCATAGTGTAACTTGAACTTATTATCTAACAGTGGAATTTCCTACTAAATTTTATTAATTTGAGTACCTCAGTTACCAGAACTTCTATAGGTGCATGTATTGCCTTTTTTTAAATTATTTTTCCTTATTAAAATTTCCTTATAATATGTATATACCTGCATGTACTATGTCTTTATTTAATCCATGCATGAGTTACAAAATCTGTAGTAAATTTTTCTATAAATATTCAACACTTCTTTGTAGTGATCATGGTAAAAATAGTTTATCATTATTTATCTTTATTCAAGTGATTGGCATAGATATTCTCTCTAATCTTGCTTCTATAAGACAAGAATGTAGCTTTTTAAACAATATCTAGAAACAGCTTTATTTAAGATAAATGTATGATTATGGAATATTTTGGATATTCAAATTAACATTAATTTGTGAAAGTGTACTTGAAAGAATAAATGTAGGTGATATTCAAAAATATGCTAAGTGTTGCAAACAATATTTGGAAACTATAAAAAAGATAGTCTATTTTCTGTCATAAGAAAATAGCGATCAAATTACATTAAGCATGAATATATTTATATACATGAATAAACACAAACACACACAAGGTTATAGAAAAGACAAAATGAAATAAGTCAACACAAATCCAAAAGTAATGGCAGATATTGATGTAATATAATAGAATATACTTTGATAATATATAAAATATTTCAGTGCATTCTTGTTTCAATCATATATTGAATCTTCCAAAAGAAAAAATAAATAGCTCAGAAACTGTTTATTGTACAGCTTAAAATACACACAAAATTTATGATTTTTGATTTCATACATTTTACATTGAATGGAAAAGAGAATTTTAAATTAAATTTTATTCATAGAGTTCGATGACATATATTGTTATTTTTAGTAACAATAGTACCTGGATACATTGTACATAAAAGCAGAGAAAAACTGGACTTGCCATAGAAAGGCCATAAAAATATAATATTCCATTTTAAAATATGAAAACAGGCATACAAATTCTTTTTCTTTAAGAAAATAAATTTGTATTGGTGACCTTAAGGAAGAGCTTGAAAATAAGGCCAGAAAAATGTTGACAAAATAGTAGACAATATTAATATGAGCATAAACTTGTATTTGGATGCTGAGAACTATTAAACTTAAGATACTATATCAAATAATAGAAAAGTGAAAATTGTTTCATAATAATAAATAAAATTGTATATGGATATTCACTAATAATGAAAAGCATATTAGTTATTACTGGAGAGGAAATGAAATTACTACTTTTATTGTAATAAAGAGAAAATGAAGACTGTCTATAACTGTGATTGCATTTTACATATTACAACAAATTCAAAATTCAGGAAAGCATGTATTTCTTATTTAAAATTCTACACAGATAAAAGATGAAGAGATACAAACAGAAGACAATGTTTCCACAGTGCTGCATTTCGTCCTCCTGGGATTCTCTGACCTCCCCAATATCCAAGGGTTCCTATTTGGGATGTTCTTCATCATTTATGTGATTATTATCTTTGGGAATTGTACAATCATAATAATAACCAAGATGGATCCTGCATTACGGAAACCCACGTATTTTTTCCTGGCAAATTTGTCTTCACTGGAAATCTTCTATGTAACTGTCACTGTTCCTAGGATTCTGTTCAACATTTGGACTCAAGATAGACACATTTCTATAATGGCCTGTGCTTTCCAAATGTGTTTCTTCCTTATGTTGGGAACTACTGAATCATTTCTCCTGGCTGTGATGTCCTATGACCGGTATGTGGCCATTTGCAACCCTCTATTCTATCCTGTGGTCATGAATTCAACAAAGTGTTCAAGGCTGGCAGTGGGCTCCTGGCTTGGTGGCATGCCAGTCCAGGTAGGGCAAACCTGTGAGATATTCTCTCTGCCTTTCTGCAATTCCAATAGAATAGACCACTTCTTCTGTGATGTACCCCCCCCATTCTCAAGCTGGCCTGCGGGGACGTGTCAGTGCATGAGCTGTCTGTGTATGTAGTTGTTCTCATGGTTGGTACCATCCCTTTCGTGCTGGTACTTACTTCTTACAGCAAAATCATTGCCACCATCTTGAGGTTGCCTACAACAAAAGGTCGGGCTAAAGCCTTCTCCACATGTTCTTCCCATTTGCTGGTTGTCATTTTGTTTTATGGATCTGGTACCATTACTTACTTAAGCCCCAAATCCATTCATTCTCCAAGTACTGACAGACTTCTCTCTCTGTTCTACACCATTGTCATCCCCATGTTCAACCCCATGATATACAGCCTTAGGAACAAAGATGTGATTTCAGCATTTAGAAAATTATTACTTAAAAAGTAGCATCTAAATTTACTAAATATATCAACATCATTACTCATGTAAATTCTCTGTCATAATTTTAATAAAACATTATTTTTCTTAAAAAAAAAAGAAGGCAGTTTTACTGGGTTTTTTTAAATTTTTATTTATTTCTGTATGTGTATGAATGCACTGTCCGCATGCAAGTGTGTGCACCCGTGTCATGCAATGCCGCGGAGGTCAGAAGAGGGTCTCGGATTCCCCTGGAACTGGAGCTCTCCTGGAATTGGAGTTCCAGACAGTTCTCGGCCACCATGTGGGTGCCGGGGATCGAACCCGGGTCCTCTGCAAGAGCGGTCGGCGCTCTCAACCACCAGGCCATCTCTCCAACCCCAGTTTTACTGGTTTTATAAGAGATTACCTCCATAACAGTTGTCTCCAATTTACAGTTGGAGAACAACCTCATCATCATCATATTTCTCCTTGTTCTATGGGGGGAGGTAAGAAAGTCTCTCGTATTAAAACCTTTGCAGCACCTAGAAGGTAAGTTTCGTTAGGACTCTTTATAAATAGTTGTTACAAGTAGGATCCACAGAGAGNCCCCCCCTTTCTCAAGCTGGCCTGCGGGGACATGCCAGTGCATGAGCTGTCTGTGTATGTAGTTGTTCTTATGGTTGGTACCATCCCTTTCATGCTGGTACTTACTTCTTACAGCAAAATCATTGCCACCATCCTGAGGTTGCCTACAACAAAAGGTCGGGCTAAAGCTTTCTCCACATGTTCTTCCCATTTGCTGGTTGTCGTTTTGTTTTACGGATCTGGTACCATTACTTACTTAAGCCCCAAATCCATTCATTCTCCAAGTACTGACAAACTTCTTTCTCTGTTCTACACCATTGTCATCCCCATGTTCAACTCCATGATATACAGCCTTAGAAACAAAGACGTGATTTCAGCATTTAGAAAATTATTACTTAAAAAGTAGCATCTGAATTTACTAAATATATCAACATCATTACTCATGTAAAAATCTGTCATAATTTTAATAAAACATTATTTTTATTCATGTTGGTACTTTATGATTCTGCACATATGAAACAGAATTTCCCAATAGCAATTGAGTAGTGAATTTTTGCAGAATGGTAAGTGAATGAATAATCAAAGTTATTGCATAGGCAGGTGGGAACCTTTCGTCTTGGCACACTGGCCGACACCCTCTAGCCCCATAAAATCCTATATGCAAGGCTAATCTTTTGCAAATTTCTTCTTTCTCTATTTTACTGTAACCGACTATGAACCAGTGCATTGTTTAGTTTCAGCACTGAGCCATTAGAATGTTTGGGAGCCTGTGACTTGCCCCTGTGGTTCAACAAAAGAGCCCTGTTTATTGTGGAGAACAACTTTGCTTTGCATTGTTTCGAATGACTTTTGCTTAGCATCCAGAAGAAAAAAATACGACATATTTTATAATATAAACATACTTTTTGCACTGTTTCAATCTTGAATAATATAACTTCAGCATTAGCTTTCAGATATTTAAAAGAAATTATTGGTTTTCATTTCATAAGTATTTTCTTTATAACAAAATGAAATGCATTTCTTTTTTGAAATACATTTTTATTTATAAATGCATTTCTATATTCTACCAAAGAACACAGCCAAATTCTAAAGTTTTCTTCTACATCATAACTTCTGTCCCTTGTTGAAGTACCTCCTTAATAATACCAAAAAAAAGAAGTGCAACACATGACTCTTACTGTAACTTGCCTATGGGATCACAATGTACAGCGCATCACCCCTGCCTTACACAATTTTACTACTGTTGTTTCCTCTGTTTAGGCCTTGATTTATTTGCTTTAAATTATTTCATTTTTTTTTCAGATTGTAGATTTAGATTTATTTATTTTTTTCACATAAATTTATTTATTTATTTATTTATTTATTTATTTATTTATTTATTTATTTATTTATTTTTAACAAATCTAGACCCGTGTTCCCGCCCATTCCTCCACCCCGCCAGAGCTCATGCATTCTGCCAAACATGCTTTTCATCTCTTAGTCATTCTCCATATTTTCCATGGGGAAGTTGACTGTTTTGAGCAGAAGTTCACTGTTTCAGTCAGTTCTTTGATGCAGTCTTTTCTGTGTTTGCTGTTGTTTCCAAAATGCGTTATGCCCAACTGCTTTGGACAAAAGCTCAGGGGCCCTATACAAGAAATACTTACAATTGGTAATTGGCACTAGATCACAGATGAGGGATGCCATTTCGTCGTTTGTTTTTCTGGGACTATGCTACTTCACTCAGCATGATGTCCTCTAGCTCCAGCCATTTTCCTGCAAACTCGTGATGTCATCTTTCTTTTCTGCTGCATAGAACTCCATTGTGTAGATGTCCACATTTTTCTCTATCCACTCGTCAGTTGAGGGGCATTTAGGTTGGTTCCCAGCTCCTTGCTATTGTGAGAGAGCTGCAATAAACATGGCCGTGCATGTATCTTCTGTGTGTGGGAAGTCTGAGACATGCCTAGGAGTAGTATGCTGGGGTTGCGGTGGCGATTCATTCCAAGTCTTCCAAGGGTTCTCCACACTGCTTTCCATATGACTGTAGAGAGTTTTACATTCCCACCAGCAGTGGATGAGTGTTCCCCTTTCCCCACAACCTCTCCAGCACTTGGTATCATTTGTTTTCTTGATCTAGCCAGTCTTATTGGAGTAAGATGAATTCTTAAAGTGGTTTTCATTTGCATTTCCTTAATGATTAGTGATGTTTGAGCAGTTCTTGAGTGTTTCTCAGACATCTCTGAATTCCATCTGCTTGTGAAGTCCCTGTTCAGTTCTTTGCTCCATCTATTGAGCGGGTCATTTGTTTTCTTCTTTCTTTGTTTTTTGAGTAGTTTATATATTCTGGAAATCAATGCTTTGTTAGATGTATCTGCAGTGAAGGTTTCCTCCCACTCTGTGGGATTTCTCTTCACTTCCTTGATTGTTTCTTTTGATGTACAGAAATTATTTCATTTTTAAGTGTAAAGTACCTACTAGTATGTCTCCCTACATTCAAAAGTAGAATTTTGTAAATTTAAACATGAAAACAATTATTTGTCCTATTCCATGAGTTTTGAGATCACATATTTAAATGTGGTTATCTAGACCTACCTGATTTTAGCATATCATAAATAAACCTACTATAAATTTGAATTTGAAATTACTGAGAAAATGGGAATCACCTAATAGAACCATGAATTGTTAAATTTCTCATACAGAGTATTAAACTACCAACTCAATGGATGCACTTTTATGATATTATTTTCAGCCGATCCATTTTTAGTATGGTATACTTGTTCACATTAAAGACACAAAAAGATATTTTTAATTATCCATTTTCATCACCTATCATTTACCAAAATGCATTTTAATTATTTATTTTATTTAAAATATTCTACAAGTGTACATCCATTGCTATTTGTTGTTGTCTATACTTAATCAATTTTCTGTATGATGAGTATGTGTCTAAGGACAGTGTCAATGAAAGTTTAGGTTTTCATGGGAATGCTTGTGTTAGTGGCATTTTTTTCTAACTTAGTAACATAAGAATGACAATGTGGTGAGAATAGGTTATTTTACTCAAATTCAGATTGCTGAATTAAGTCTTCACTTAAGTAATATATTGTGAAATACAGAAAAAATAAATAAAAATAAACAGCAACAACAACAACAAAATAGCCCAGGCACAGATGGCTTGACAGCAGAATTATACCAGGTATCCAAAGGTCTACAACCAACATTCCTTAACTTATTTTATTCAAAAAGAAACTGAACAAGTCCCAATCTCCTTCTGTGAAGCCAGCATCACACTATTACCCAAGCCATATAAAACACAGAACAAAAAACTCCTGCATCCCCTATGGAAAGCAGTGTGGAGGACTCTTAAAGAACTCAAAATGAGCCTACCACCTTACCCAGTCATACCACTCCTGGGTATATATCCATAAGGCTCATCCTATCACAAAGACACATGCACATCTATGTTTATTGTATCTCTCTTCACAATAGCAAAAAGCTGGAAACCCAAGTGTCCCTCAACCAATGAGTGGATACAGAAAATATGGTACATCTACCCAATGGAGTTCTATGCAGCAGTAAAGAAAGATGACATCATGAACTTTGCAGGTAAATGGATGGAACTAGAAGACATTATGCTAAGTCAAGTAACACAGTCCCAGAAAAACAAACGATGTATGGTGTCCCTCATTTTGTGGATGCTAGCACAAAATCCCTAGTTGCAAGGGAAACTGAGCATCATCTATGTTATATTTTTTTAAATGAAAGCAGCAGTATGGTTAAAAGGTTAATCCCTTAATGTGCTTGAGAATTATCATACCACTTATGTTCAGATTTTGTAATATTGGCATATGGGTGGTGGATATGCATGTTTTGAAGTAATGTAAAATTAAAGGGGAAACATCTGAAGAGAAAAAAGACTGAGAGAAAGATGCAAGCTATGTATGGCAGAATGCAGGAACAGGGATGGGGTTGGGGGCATGGAAATGGGAATGTGTATAAATTAAACTTTAAAATGTTATATGAAATATTCAAAACAAATATATAAAGTAAATTATATGCCAAATACTCACAAGCCACTTATAAACACATCATAAAAATCCTCCACCATGACCAAGGCAGTTTTATTCCAGCAATGCCAGGATGGTTCAATATATATGTCAGTAAATGTAATAAAATCCATTAGTAGACAAAATTTTGTACATTGAATTAAAAAATGTGGATGGTCATCTGAAGAGATGAAAAAAAAAAGCCGTGACATAATTCAATGTTAATTCACCTAAAATGCCCCACCAAGAATTGTACTAGAGGGACCATACCTCAACATAATTAAACTATATACAAGGAACCCAAAACAAACAGCACTCTGTCGTGAGAAATCTGAAAGCATTGCTATTAAACTCAGTAACTAGATATGGTTCTCCACTATCTCCACTCCTTTTCTTTCTTTTATTTTTTTAGGAATACACATTTTCCCTCTTTAATTTTATATTACTCTAAAATATGAATGCATGCCTTCCACCCATACACCATAATTACAGAGTCTGAAAATAAGTGGTTCCAGAGCCCATTAAGAGAACTAATTTCATTATAACAACACAGTTGCTTTCGGATAAAAGGAAATATGACAATGTTGTTTAGATTGCCTTTCAACTAGGGATTTGTGTTACCATCCACAAATGAGGGAAACCATTGGCCATTTTTTTCCCTCTGGGACTGTGTTACTTCACTTAGCATAATGGCTTCTAGTTCCATCCATTTACCTGCAAAGTTCATGATGTCATCTATCTTTTCAAAATGCTGCTTGAAATAATAAGGCAAGAGAAGTAAATTAAAGGCCAACTAATTGGAAGAGATTAAATGACCAGTACTGGCAGATGACATGATTATACATAAGAGATTCCAAATATTCCATCAGAAATATGTTAGAAATGATGTTTAGTGTTAATAGCAGGTTAAATATTAATTAAACAAAATGAGCAAACTTAATATATACCAATAACAATCAGAGAAAGATTTCATTGAAACCCTCCCAGTCATAATAATTCAAAGAAAGTAAAATATCTATTGATAAACATAATCAAAGACATTAAAGATCTGTACAATGAAAATTTCAAATCTTTGTAGAAACAGAGGAAGGCACCAGGAGATGGAAGGGCCTCCCATGCTCAGGGATTGATAGAATAAATATTGCAAAAATCACCATCATATAAAAAACAATCTACAGATTAAATGTAATGTCAATCAAAGTTCCCCTGATATTCCTCACAGGAATCAACATTCCCAAATTCATATTGAATCACAAAATTCCCTGGAGAGCCAAAACAATCTAGAGCAAAATGAACAAGGCTGGAGGTATCGCCATACTAGATCTCAAACTATAGTCATTAAAATACCATGGAACTAGCAGAAAAATAGGCACATTTATCAAAAGAACATAACAAAAGACACAAGTATAATTTCCAATTGTATAAGAATCAAACTTGATCCTTATCTTTCACCCTGAACAAAATGAAACACCAAAAGGATCAAAGACCCCGATAAGACACCTAGAGCTCTGAAACTTCTAGAGGAAAGCATAAATGGTTCCCAATGATATATAAATGTTATAAAGGACCTTCTAAATTAGACATCAGATTGTCAAGCACTAAGATTGTAAATCAACAAATGGGACTTCATTAAAATAGATATTTCTGTACCACAAAGGAAACAACTAAGAAAGTGAAGAGTCAACCCTTTATTGTTAGAAAATGTTCATCTGCTACATATTTTACAAACAATTAAAATCCATAATATACCACAGAACTCAGAAAAAAATTAAATAAACAACCCAATTATACCATGGCCTAAGGAGTCGAACCCAGAGTTTTCAAATGTAGAAAGAAAAATGACTAAAATCATCTTTAAAATGCTCAACATTCTTAGTAGACAAATGGAAATCACAATAAACTTAAGGCTACATCTACCCAAATCAGGCTGGCTAAGATCAAGAGAAAAAAGAACACAAAACGATGGCAAGTATGTGGAGAAACGAGAACATTCATTCACTAACAGTGGGGGTGAAAACTCATGCAACCAATATGTAAAGTGATGTGGAACACTCAGAGAAAGTGAAAGCTATCCTATTACATAATCTGTTTATTCAACTACTTGGCATATACTTAAATGATTCATTCTACTCTAAAAATACATGTGCATCCTTTATGGTTGCTGCTCTTTTCACAATACTTAAAAATGGAGAAATAAAACCTAAATATCCCTCAACAGATGAATAGATAATGGAAATTTGGTGTGTTTATCTTTAAAAAATGGAGTTCTACTTAGTGGTAAGGAAAGATGCAATCATTAAATATGCAAGTAAATTGATGAGCTAGAAACTGTTATACTAAGTGAAGTGACATAGACTTGGAAATACAAGAAATGTATTTTCTCTCACATTTGCAGCTCTTAGAAGCTATCCCATATGTGTATTTCTTTTTTTCATTTGTAATATCAGGAGGCAGGAAAATAGAAAGGAACCTCTGAGCTAAGGGGGAATAAAGAGACCAAGAGAGGGAGATGGCAGGAAACAGAAATTACCAAGGAAGAAAGTGGGGGAAATCGGACTATCCTACTGGGAAGGAGGAGAGAAGGAGAGAAAAAGGACCATGGGTGTAAATGAAAGAAGGAAATCAAGAGAAGGGTGATAATAAGATAGAGGCACTATCGAGGGGAAAATGGGGAATGTAGGGATGGATACTTTAACTGGGACAGGAGCAGGGAGCATAGAAAATAGTGAGATGAGAAATAAACTAAGCTTTGGAAGTGTGAAAAGACAGAGGAAACTGTAGTAACTCAAAACTGAAAAATTCCAATATCTTAACATGAGCTCATGTGTACACCTGAAGTCTGTATGACAAGAAGTTCGATTCCTGACAAAAGTCACTCTGCTTAGTGTTGTGGGTAAGGTTAGTAGTCCAAGGGACTCCCAAAGTAAGACTATTGCCATATTCCTTGATTACACCCAAGAACTTGAAGGTAAGAAGCTAATGCTGAAGATAGGACACAGTTCAGACCATGGGATTTACACAAGGGAGGTCAAATTCCTCCTTAAAAATTTATCTCTCCTGGACAAACTGTCAGCTCCTGAAAGGAAACAGCCAGAATTGACCAGAGTCCAAGTTAACAGCTCCAGAGAGAGTGGACTGTTTTACCTCTCATCCACCTGTGCCCCTTTTCTAAGCCTAGGGAACAACCTGCGGAAGAGGGGGCGTGGTAGAATGTAAGGGCTGCGATTGGGGTGAATGGTGAAACTACAGCAATGTAGTCTGGACACTCATTTGATCAACTTGATTGAACAAACAACCTGTCACCCCCCACTGGATGGTGGGGCTGTAGGTGTTTGGGCACAACAGCCTGCAGATAGGTTTTGCATGAAGGATGCTTGTACTCATGGATTATCACTTATAGCTAAAAATGAAAAAAAAAAAAGAGAGAAAGATGCAGGACAGTTATGGCAGAATGCATGATCTGGGATGGGGTGGGGGTGGGGGGGGGAGGGAAAGGGAAATAAGCCTGAACTGAATTGGAAAAAATGTATGAAATGCACAAAGCATCAATAAAAACTAATTTAAAAAAAATAAATAAAAAAAATAAAAATTTATTGTAAAAAAAATTTATCTCTCATACTAAAGGATAACATGCAAGCTGTTAAAGCAGACATATTGTCAGAGTCAGGATTTTTCACTCTCAAGGAACTTGCTCTTATAAACTTGCAACATTTGTGGCTGCATTCAAAATATCCATAATGACACAATCAGAGCAAAATCCAGAACTAAGCTGGAGAAATTGACAGCAAGCTCCAACCTTAAACGAGGCACTATTGGCAACCGATTACTGCAGGATGAGAAAGAATTGATCATTAAGAGAGTGACTCTAGACAGGCTGACTAGAATCAAGTGGATGAACTTGCACAGATGAATATCTGTTGCCTGGAAGGAGCATATATGACAGAATATTTGATATCTGGTTGGGTTGTATGGAGGATACAGTATGAAGGACAAGCATAATTTGATTAAGATCTATCATATGAAACAAAAAGTCAGTAAATCATATACATAAAAATGCATTGCCTTATTTACCTTTCACACTTTATTGATAAGAGTAAGGTTTTAGATCATGTTTGAAAGAACTTTTTTTTTCCACTTAGCTGCATTGGGGCCTGGAGTCATGGCTCAGTTCATAAGAGCAATGAGTTTGATTCCCAGCATCCACATAGCAGCTAACAACCATCCATAACTCCAGTTATTTGGGATCGAATGCCCACTTCTGACCTTGGCAGGCATTGCAAAATACAGGTGCACAGAAACTCATGCAGGAAGTATACTCATATACATAAAATTTGAACCACTGAATCATTTCTCCAGCCCCATTGTACTCCTTTTAAAGTCTCTCTTCCATTTTGGAAGAATATAGTATCTTAATCTTCTCATGTTAATCCCTCTTTGCTAAAAGTATTTTCATACTTGTATCCTTCAGGAATTTCACTTACTGATTGTCATAATATCATGTAAAAACATTAGCAAATAAATCATTTTATGTTGTGAGAACTTTCTTAGTCAATATGTGTTCCTAAAAAGTTTGTACTGACAAACTGATCTTTCATCCAAAAATAACAACACAAGAATTATGCGAGTTATTTTTAAAAAAAGAATTATGCCAATTAAGTTAAAGGCAGAACTTCCTAAATTAGCTGAGAATATAGCAAAGTAACCCAGTGACCCAGTGTAATTTAAATTAGTAACATGTGAGCAAACAAAATATTTATAGTGCAACAAATTTTCTAAGACTATACAAACATTTGTTTAAAGGGATTCCATAATTTGTAGGAATTCGAAGTTTATTTCCTCTTGTGTCTAAATGTACAAATTATTTCTATGCTCTCCAAGGGCTGGAGTGACTTAGTTGCTTCTTTTATTATATTAGGTCATTTCAAGCTTATGTTTCTAATTTTTCCTGTAGCCTAAAATACTAAAATCTTCCTCGGAGTTTCTTACTCATACACATTGTGTGCTAAAATACAAAGCATCACATGAGTCACTCTTACTGTAAAAATCTTTATATTTCTTTCTGAAACGTTTTATTTGTAGCTATTCTCAAGCCTATACTGACTAAATTATTGAACTGGGAATTCCAGTTCCTATTTCCAGAGAGCAAGTTTTCCTATGAGTCCAAATTCACTTGAAAACTTATGATTATGGATAAAATGGATCTATTTTTGTTAAAATGAACTTAGGGGATTTTACTGTTTCTTATCTGCTATGTATAGAGCTTATTTCCATATAAGCTTTGTAATCTATGTATTATTTTACAGATAATATGAACTGACAAATTTAGATCACTTGAAATTGTAGATAAGACTGGCTATGATCAAGAAAACAAAAGATACCAAATGTTGGGGAGGTTGTGGGGAAAGGGGAGCACTCATTCTCTGCTGGTGGGAATGTAAACTCTTACAACCACTATGGAGAGCAGTGTGGAGAACCCTGAAAAGACTGAAAATGAGCCTACCACCTGAATCAGTCATACCACTCCTGGGTATATACCCACAAGACTTATCCAACCACAAAAATACATGCACATCCATGTTCATAGCAGCTCTTTTCAATAGCGAAGAGCTTGAAGCAACCCAAGTGTCCCACAACTGACGAGTGGATAGAGAAAATGAGTTCTTGGAATGAGCGTGCCACCCGATCCAGCCATACCACTCCTGTGCATGTACCCACAAGACTCACCCCACCGCAGAGATACATTCACAGACATGTTTATTTCACTCTCTTCACAATAGCAAGGAGCTGGAACCAACCCAAATGCCCCTCAACTGATGAGTGGATAGAGGAAATGTGGTACATCTACACAATGGAGTTCTGTGCAGCAGTAAAGAAAAATGACATCATGAGATTTGCAGGAAAATGGCTGGAGCTAGAAGACATCATGCTGAGTGAAGTAACACAGTCCCAGAAAAACAAAGGAGTTATGTTATCCCTCATCTGCGGATGCTAGTGCCCCAGTTACCTAGTTGTAATTATTTCTTGTGCATGGCCCCTTGAGCTTTTGTCCAAGTAGTTGGGAGTGATGCATATTGGAAACAACAACAACAACAACAAGAACAACAAGAACAACAGAAAAGACTGCATCAAAGAACTGAGTGAAACAGTGAACTTCTGCTCAAAATAGTCAACTTCCACATGGAGAATTTTGAGAAAGACTGAGCAAGAGATGAAAAGCATGTTTGGAAGAATGCATGAGCTCTGGTGGGGTGGGGGGATAGGGTGGGGGACACAGGTCTAGATTTGATAATCTTGTCCCAAATATATAAAAAAAAATAAAATATAAAATATAAAAAAACACTAATATATGTCCTGGCCTCTCAAACACAAGGATATTATTTCAATACAAATAAAAGTTTTTGCCAGGGGAAAAAAAAAAGAAAATGAGGTAAACCTAGACAGTGGAGATCTATGCAGCAGTAATGAAAGATGATGTCATGATCTTTTAAATTGATGGAACTAGAAGCCATTGTGCTAAATGAAGTAACAGTGTCTCAGAACAACAAACAATAAATGGCATCCCTCACTTGTGGATTCTAGCACCAAATCCCTAGTTGTAAGTCAAAGTGAGCAATGTTAATATTATATTTCTTTTTATCTGAAAGCAACTGTGCTCTTATAATGTGAATCCTTTAACGGGTTCTAGAATTAACCTTCCACTTATTTTCAGACTTTGTAATTTTGGTATATGGGTGGAGGGTATTTATACATATTTTGGAGTAATATAAAATTAAAAGGGAAATGTGAATTCCTAAATATGATTTGGAATTAATATAACGTATATTTTCAGACTTCATAATTATGGTATATGGGTGATATAGATGGATATTTTGAAACAATACAAATTGGAGGGAACAACAAAAAACAAAAGGAATAGGACAATGAACTGACTCATAAAAAAAAGACTGAGAAAAAGATGCAAGACATGTACGGCAGAATGCATGAACTCAGGTGGGGTGGAGGGCATGGAAAAGGGAATGAGTCTAAATTGGTCTAAGAAATGCTGTATGATGGGCTGGAGAGATGGCCTAGTGGTTGAGAGCGCTGACCGCTCTTACAGAGGACCCGGGTTCGATCCCCAGCACCCACATGGCGGCTGAGAACCGTCTGAAACTCCAACTCCAGGAGAACTCCAGTTCCAGGGGAATCCGACACCCTCTTCTGACCTCTGCGGCATTGCACGACACGGGTGCACAAACCTACATGCAGACAGCATACTCATCCACATACAAAAATAAATAAAATTAAATTAAAAATTATTATTTAAAAAAAAAAAAAGAAATGCTGTATGAAACTCACAAAACTACAATAAAAATATTAAAAAGAATATTTTCTGAATACCAGAACCCAAAATGAAATTAAACTGAAGAGAACTGTGCTCATGAGGTTTCAGATGGGAATACAGATTCTCCTGGGAATTGAGTACAAAATCATTCCTTCAGGAAATTTCACTTTAAAATATTAGTTTTTAACTTGCAGAAGTGGCTCAGCAATTAAGATAATTGATTGATTTAAAGAGGACCTATATTTGGCCCACTGTAACTAAATGGAAGTAAAATAATAACTAACTTAAATTCTAGTAAATCTGATGCCCTCTTCTCTTTTCCACCAACAACCCATGCATCTTGTACACTTAATGCAATGAAGGAAAATACTCATGCATATAAATATATAAATACATATATAATAAGAATTTAATAAATGTTTATTTTTAAATAAGTTCATCAGACGTGTTTTTGAGGATAAGTTCACTACTTTCTACATATCAAACCGAATCAATTTCAAAAAGCACTTTAAATTTATTAAAAAGACTAGAAAAACTGAAGTAATAACCTTCTTTTTTTTTTAAACATTTTTTAAATTTTTTTATTATTTATTTTTGTATGTGTACGAATGTATTGTCTGCATGCAGGTCTGTGCACCCGTGTAGTGCAATGCCGCGGAGGTCAGAAGAGGGTCTCGGATTCCCCTGGAACTGGACTTCTCCTGGAATTGGAGTTACAGACGGTTCTTAGCCACCATGTGGGTGCTGGGGATCGAACTTGGGTCCTCTGCAAGAGCGTCGGCGCTCCTAACCGCTAGGCTATCTCTCCAGCCCAGTAATAACCTTCTTAAAAAAGGGATTTATCTTGGCAAAAATGGTTGTGATAGTATAGAGGCAAGAAAGTGAAACAGATTACAGATAAGGTATGGTTTAATTTTTAAAGGATTACTTTTATCAGCTGCAATTACCCTCTTAGCCCTTTTATTTTATACCACGGAGATGAACATTGGAGTCACAATAGTGAAGAGCAAAGTGAGTACTTGGATTATTTCATATTAATGATTTTGGTAAGAGCTAGATTGTATTCCTAATATATTATAATAATATGAACTCATAAGGTTTACTTCATTGTAAAAGATATGCACATATTTATTTGCTAAGAGTATCACACACAAACTCACACACACAAACACACACACATATATATGAAATTTTATTTTAATCTACCATAATAGAGAATAAGTTATTCTAGACATAGACCCATTCTTTAGAATGCAATGAGCCTAACATTTTGAGAAGTTAATGTTTCAAGCATATTACAGATGATTTGCTATGAATAACAAATGGGACAAATTGCCAGCATAAAATGTGGGAAAGATGGGAAGGTACCCAGAAAAGTGACAGAAGGTTGGACTGTTCCAATAAACCGATTATCACTACCAAAGTTATTTAGCCATATTTAGATCTAAAATTTAGCCCAAGTTAAATCTAAATGTGAAGTTTATAGAATAATTACACTATATGTCTGATAGATGCTCAGCCTTAAGTGATTCACATACATTCAAAAACATCTATAAATAAGTTTTATAGAAAATATTCTTTTTAAAATTTTCTTTCTTTCTTTCTTTCTTTCTTTCTTTCTTTCTTTCTTTCTTTCTTTCTTTCTTTCTTTCTTTCTTTCTATGAATTTACTGTCTACATGTAGGTCTGTGCACCCATGTCATGCAATGCCGCGGAGGTCAGAAGAGGGCGTCGGATTCCCCTGGAACTGGAGCTCTCCTGGAATTGGAGTTACAGACTGTTCTCAGCCACCATGTGGGTGCTGGGGATCAAACCCGGGTCCTCTCCAAGAGCAGTCGGTGCTCTTAACCCCTAGTCCATCTCTCCAGTCCCTAGAACATATTCTAACAGGGAATGGAACGAATACTATTACTTCCCCAAACACTCACCAGAGTAGATGCCTAAAAAACAATGTGATGAATAGAGAATATTGGAATTGGCCAAGTTGAAGACAATAAGAAACCATAGAGTCTCATAGAACTCATGGGTCATCCTGTAAATATAGTCAAATACACATGACTGGACAGATCAGAGATCCTAAATAAAACTATATCTTTATCATGTGTCTAGATAAATGAAATTTCTTACTGAAA
Source organism: Rhizomys pruinosus (assembly GCA_009823505.1). NCBI lineage: Eukaryota > Metazoa > Chordata > Mammalia > Rodentia > Spalacidae > Rhizomys > Rhizomys pruinosus. Next base: position 2,013,496 of record VZQC01003239.1, on the reverse strand, counting down.
ACTAAATGTGGATCTTTGTATTTACAGACAAGTATATAGTATAGCACTCATAAAAAAATTACATCAAATGGAGGGTATTACAGAGTTCCAAAACTCTTCATACTCTGACAATATACATCTAAGAGATGACCAGCCCTATTTGTGACATCTAGAGTGGATACCTAAGGTTCATGGAACATAGCACTACAAGGGGTGGGGATAGAATACTAGAGTATTCCTCAACAGTCACCAGTTAAATCTCCTGGTAAAAGAGCATAATGCTCACAGAAATCTAGAAATGGCTAAGTTTTAAGAATAAGAGACCACAGAGTATGTCCCTGCTTAGAATAACTATATTAAATCTCACCCACACATTGCTCGGGGTCCACTGTTGAACAGAGGACAGAAGAATTATAAGAGCCAGGGTTGGTGCATGAACATATTGAAACAGAGACTGCCAGGCCACTAGAAATTTCTTCATATGAAAGTCTAATAATGCTGACAGAATGCTCAAGGCCTATATCAAATAATTCAGGCAAAAATGCTGCATAGACTGGAGAAATGGGTAGCAGATCCAAGCTTAGTCCAGGAAGTATTGCCTGATTACTGTGGGGCAAAAATGATTAGATCTTTAAGGAAGTGAAGCTAGATGGGTTCACCAGACTCCAGTTGATGAACAGAAACTGAGGGACAATTGGTTAGAAATAAATGACCAGATAAGACTTAACCTATATAACACAATTCATGAAGTATAATTTGGAAGTCTATGGGGGGTGGATAGGTGGTATGTATATATGTACATATATATATATATATATATAATTATATATATTATAGTATTAGAGAGAGAGAGAGAGAGAGAGAGAGAGATTAATATGTATTATACAAAATTTTACAAAAATTCAAGAACAAGATAAAAGTGAAAAAATGTTTGTAATTTGTAGCCAAACATGAATATCTTTTTTTGTTCTTTCTTTTTTTTCAGTTTATTTTTATAGTTTATTATTAGTTTGTGGTTAATCTCTTTTTTATTTATTTATTGATGTTTTGTGTATTTCATACATCATTTTTCATTTCTGTTCAGGCATATTCCCCTATCCCTTCTCCCCCCACCCCATCCCAGATCATGCATTCTGCCATAACTGTCTTGTGTCTTTCTTTTTTTTTTTAAACATTTTTTTATTAATTTTATTTATTTCTGTATGTGTATGAATGTACTGGCTGCATGCAAGTTTGTGCACCCTTGTCGTGCAATGCCGCGGAGGTCAGAATAGGGTGTCGGATTCCCCTGGAACTGGAGTTCTCCTGGAACTGGAGTTTCAGACGGCTCTGGGCCGCCATGTGGGTGCTGGGGATCGAACCCGGGTCCTCTGCAAGAGCGTCGGCGCTCCTAACCGCTAGGCCATCTCTCCAGCCCCCTGTCCTGAGTCTTTCTGTCAGTCTTTTTTTTTATGCTTAGTAATTCATATTTTCCTCTTTTAATTTCATATAACTCTAAAATATGGATACATACTCTCCACCCATATACATTTTCAGAGTCTGAAAATAATTGGTGGGTGGGTTCTAGAGCCCATTGAGAGATTCACGTTATAAGAACATAGTTGCTTTCAGATAAACAGAAATATAACCATAATGTCATTCAGCTTGCCTTTAGTCTGGGGGATTTGGTGTTAGCATCCACAAATGAGGGAAACCACTATCCATTTGTCTTTCTGGGAGTGTGTTACTTCAATCAGCTTAATGGCTTTGAGCTTCATCCATTTACCTGCAAAGTTTAAAATACCATCTTTCTTTAACTCTGAATAGTACTCCACTGTGCAGATGTACCATATTTTTGTCATCCACTGGTCTGTTACGAGGCATTTGGATTGGTTCCGGCTCTTCACTATTGTGAAGAGAGCTGCAATAAACATGGATGTGCATGTATCTTTGCAGTAGGATGAGTCTTTGGGATATATACCCAGGAGTGGTATGACTGGGTCAGGTGTTAGGCTCATTCTGAGTCTTTTAAGGGTTCTCCACACTGCTTTCCATAGTGGTTGTACAAGTTTACATTCCCACCATCAGTGGATGAGTGTTCCCCTTTCCCCACAACCTTTCCAACATCTGTTGTCTTTTGTTTTCTTGACCTTAGCTAGCCTAGCCGTACTGGAGTGAGATGATATTTGAGAGTGGTTTTAATTTGCGTGTCCTTAATTATTAATGATGTTGAACACTTTTTAAGATGTTTCTCAGCCATCTTTAATCCCTCACTGGTGAAGACTCTATTCCATTCTTTACTCCATCTTTTGAGTAGGTCATTTGTTTTCTTGTTTTTTGAGTAGTTGATATATTCTGGAAATCAATGCTTTGTCAGATGTATCTGTGGTGAAGGTTTCCTCCCACACTGCAGTTTTTCTCGTCACCTCTTTGTTTCTTTTGCTGTACAGAAACTTTTGAGTTTTATGAGGTCCCATTTGTGAACTGTTGACCTTAGTTCCTGAGCAGCTGCTGTCTGATTTAGAAAGTATTTTCCTACACCTATGTCTTGTACGTTGTTTCCAAATTTTTCTTTTATCACCTTCAGGGTTGCAGGCTTCACGTTGAGATCTTTGATCCACTTGGAGTTTATTTTTGTACAGGGTAAGAGGTAGGGGTTTAATTTTGTTCTTCTACAGATGGCGATCCAATTTTGCCAGGACCATTTGCTGAAGATGCTTTCCTTCCTCCGTTGAGGGTTTTTGGCCCCTTTGTCAAATATGAGGTGGCTAAAATTGTATGAGCTCAAATTTGGATCTTCAATTTTGTTCCATTGGCCAACTGGTTTGTTTTTGTGCCTGACATCCCAGGCTGTCATTTTAGCTATAGCCCTATAATATAGTTTGAAGTCTGGTAGGGCAATCCCCCTGTATTGCATTTTTCACTTGGGGTTGATTTAGCTATTCGGGGTCTTTTGTTTTTCCATATGAATTTAATGATTAAATTTTCCAAGTCTGTGAAGAAGCTTGTAGGGATTTTCATTGGGATTGCATTGAATCTGTATATCAGTTTGGGTAAAATTGACATTTTTAGTATATTAATTTTCCAAATCCATGAGCATGGGAGGTCATTCCATCTTTTGATGTCATTTTCAATCTCCTTCTTCAGGGGTTTAAAATTTTTGTTGTAGAGGTCTTTGGTATCTTTGGTTAGGTTTGTTCCCAGGTATCTTATTATTTTTGAGGCTATTGTAAGTGGGAAGGTCTTCTTGTATTCTTTCTCCGCTTGTTTATTGTTGGTGTAAAGAAAGGCTACTGATTTTTCTAGGCTAATTTTGTAGCCCAACAGTTTTCTAAAACTCTTAATCATTTCTAGAAGTTTTCTGGTGGAGTTTTTAGAATCCCTTAGGTAAACTATCATATCATCATATCATCTGCAAAAAGGGAAAGCTTAACTTCTTCTTTTCTGATTAATACTCCTTTAATTTCCTTATCTTGTCTTAGTGCCCTAGCAAGCATTTTGAGCACTATGTTGAAGAGGACTGGCTATAGGAGGCAGCCTTGACGGGTTCCTGCCTTTTAGTGAAATGGTTCCAATTTTTCTCCATTTAGGATGATGTTGGCAGTGGGTTTGCTATATATGGCTTTGATCATGTTGAGGAATGTTCCTTTCAGTCCTATTCTCTCTAGGACTTTAAACATGAAGGGATGCTGGATCTTGTCAAAGGCTTTTTCTGCATCAATTGTGATGATCCTGTGGTTTTTGTCTTTCAGTCCATTTATGTGTTTTATGATGTTTATTGATTTACATATGTTTAACCATCCCTGCATCTCTGGTATGAATCCAACTCGATCATGATGGATGATATTTCTATGTGATTTGCAAGTATTTTGTTGAGAATTTTTGCATCTATATTCATTAGTGAGATGGGTCTATAGTTTCCTTTTTTGCTTGCATCTTTGCATGGCTTTGGTATTAGCGTGATGCTGGCTTCATAGAAGGAGTTTGGAAGAATTCCCTCTGTATTCTTTTTTGTAAATTTATTTATATATATATAACTTTTAATCAAATCTAGACCCGTGTACCCCCCATCCCCACACCCCATCAGAGCTCATACATTCTGCCAACCATGCTTTTCATCTCTTTCTCAGTCTTTCTCAATATTCTCCATGTGGAAGTTGACTCTTTTGAGCAGAAGTTCAGTGTTTCAGTCAGTTCTTTGATGCAGTACTTTCTGTTGTTGTTGTTGTTGTTGTTGTTGTTTCCAATATGCATCACTCCCAACTGCTTTGGAGAAAAGCTCAAGGGGCCATGCACAGGAAATACTTACAACTTGGTAATTGGCACTAGCATCCACAGATGAGGGATACCATTCGTAGTTTCTTTTTCTGGGACTGTGTTACTTCACTCAGCATGATGTCCTCTAGCTCCAGCCATTTTCCTGCCAAGCTCATGATGTCATCTTCCTTTACTGCTGCATAGAACTCCATTGTGTAGATGTACCACATTTTCTCTATCCACTCATCAGTTGAGGGGCATTTGGGTTGGTTCCAGCTCCTTGCTATTGTGAAGAGAGCTGAAATAAACATGGCCGTGGCATGTATCCCTGAGGTGGGGTGAGTCTTGAAGGGGTACAATGCTAGGAGTGGTTGACTGGGTCGGATGGCAAGCTGCATTCCAAGACTTCCAAGGGTCTCTCCACACTGCTTTCTATAGTACTGAACAAGTTTAACATCCCACCAGCAATGGATGAGTGTTCCCTTTCCCCACAACCTCTCCAGCACTTGGAATATCATTTGTTTTCTTGATCCTAGCCAGTCTATTGGAGTAAGATGATATCTTAAAGTGGTTTTGATTTGCATTGTCCTTAATGATTAGTGATGTTGAACACTTCTTAAGGTGTCTCAGCCATATAAATTCCTCACTTGTGTAAGTCTGTGCAGTCTTTGCTCCATCTACTGAGTGGGAGCACTTGTTTTTGTCTCTTTGTTTATTTGAGTAGTTTATATATTATGGAAATCAATGCTTTTGTCAGATGTTTCTGCAGTAAGGTATTTCCTCCCACTCTGTGGATTTCTCTTCACTTCCTTAGTGTTTCTTTGATGTACAGAAGCTTCAGTTCAATGAGGTCGCTATGTGTCAATTGTTGACCTTATTTCTTTGCACGACTGCTGTCTGATTTGGGAATATCTTTTCCTACAGCTATGTCTTGTAGTCTGCTGCCAACAGTTTTCTTCGTACATTGCCTTCAGAGTTTTGGGTTTCACGTTGAGGTTTAGATCCATCTGGAGTTGACTTTTGTTACAGGGGTGAGAAGTAGGGGTTTATTTTCATTCTCTCAACAAGTGGTGATCCGTTTTCCAATACCACTTGCTGAAGATGCTGTCTTTTCTCTCCAGGGTGGCTTCTTGACCCTGGACCAAATATGAGATGGCTGAAATTGTATGTGCTCAGAGTTTGGATCTTCGGTTTATTTCCATTGGTCAACAGGTCTGTTTTGTGCCAGTACCAGGCTGTTTTTTATGACTATAGCCTGTAGTATATTTTGAAGTCTGGTATAGAGATCCTCCATGTGTAGCTCTTTCACTCAGGTTGGTTTTGGCGTATGGGGGTCTTTTGTTTTCCAAATGAATTTAAGGACTTTTTGTTCCCATGCCTTGTGAAGAAACTCTTGGGGATTTGATTGGAATTACGTTAAATCTATACAAGAGTTGTTTTTTTGTTTTTACAATGTTAATTTTCCAATCCATGAGCAGGGGAGGTTTTTTCTTTCTCGTCTTCTGATGTCTCTTCAATTTATTTCTGTAATGGTTTAAATTTTTTTTTGTAGAGATCTTTGGTGTCTGTGGTTAGATTTATTTCTAGGTATTTTATTGTTTTTGAGGCTACTGTGAATGGGAAGGTCTCCCTCTGTATCCTTTTAAACAGTTTGAGTAGCAATGGTTGTAAGACCTCTTTAAATGTTTTATAGAATATCTTTTCTTTTTAAAATAAGGTTAACAATCTGGCTCTTGGGGTAAGAAAAGCCATATTTCATTTTATCACAAGTAATCTGAAATTAAGAAGATATAACTTACAGAATGAATAACAGAGAAAGTAACACCAAAATATTTTTTAAAGATGGCATTAGAATTTTCACTCTCTTTGATTGAGTCCTCTCATTTTATTTGGAAAATTAATTTAAATGTATTTGATGAACCAGGAACAAATGAACACCCAGAAAACAAACAGACAAAAGCTGTTTGAGGAAGGAAAATTTAGTTTATCTCAGAGAAAAACAGGTTTAGAGATGAAGGGCAAATAAATGCTGCATTATTACTTTCTGCATATGGAGATATAATATAATAATATAGATTATTATATATAATATATTCATATAGAGTTTGTTCCATTGAATTTTGCCCAGAGAAGGTCAAAAGAATTGATAGAGATGTAGCGTGGCTCATGAGTTCGCGAGCTATACTCTCTCTCTACATACTCTCTACTCTCTCTATCTATCCTCCTTTATTGGCCGCTTGTCTCGTGTTTCCCTTTTTTTTGTTATGTTTTTATATATAATTTTATTTTGTTCTAAAGAGTTACATATTTCAATTTAACTATTTTTAATCAGTACCTTAACTGCTCATCATATTTTTCCAAGGTTTTGAATCATGTTTCTATAGTTGAATCACGAGGGAAAATATTTCTGAATATTATTTGAATGCACACATATTTGCTTTCATATTTTCTATCAAATTCCCATAGATAAATGTATTCTTTGTTACTCATGTGTGGACACTTCCAGACATAAAAAGGTCCTCAGAGTGAAAGCATAACTTGCATTTCTGGCCTGATCACGAGCAATAAAAAGGTGAAGAAATAATTTCTAATGAATGCATGAGTGCAACAATTCAAAAATGATTTGAATGACTAGAAATACCTAAATATTCACATTTTCAGTGAGATTTCTCTAGGTGCTGACCTGTGAGTTCACACTCTAGTGATTTATATCAAATACAAGCTTGTGCTTAATTAAGGTCATACAGCTTACAATGCATGACTGGGATGTCCAATATTTCCCTTTTTCCTGATGACTTCTCTAACCACTGATCTGTGAATCTAGAGTACATTCATATAGCAGTATATGATTTTCATATACTGCTATATGAATATACACACATATGATATACACACATAGCAGTATATATGATTTTCTACGCTACATTATGGTTAAGCCTGAATTTTTCTTTTAATAAAATCCTAATTCAGCAATTTTTTAAGACCAGGAGTTCACCCCAAAGGCTGAGCACCTTTTTCTTCATATGTCTCTTGTAACTGTGTTCCTTAACAATGACTTCACTCACTACTCTCTTGAAACTGTATTTCAGCTTGAAATGGGAGAGTAGAAGTCAGGATCCAACTTGTCTTATGAGAATATTTTCAATTTATTCCCTAGAATGTCAAATATAACCAGTTTGTCTCCCTGAATTGAGAAATGATATGCTTTTCAGCATATTCATATGCAAAAAAATACTAACACATAAATTTATACACTATCATGGGTAGAGGGACAGGAGGGATCCTGAGATATCAGGATCACATGTCTAGGTCACAGGCGGAGCACATATTGCTCAGTGACCTTGTTTACATTGTAAATAGTGACTTTTTGTTGCAAATTATTTAAAATTCTTTATTCCAGATTATGCCACACGTGTAAATGTCATTCTATAGCTTTCTTTAAACTAGCCAAATTAAAAAAAAAAACTTATTTAAACTTTCATATAACTCAGGAAAAGATCATACATTATTGAAATCCAAAGGCCAGGAGAAGTCATTCTATACATAACTCCAAGCCCAATGTTCACTAAAAAGTCTTACCTGACTCATGATTAGGAATATTTGATCTAAATGAAAGAAGATTTAAGAAGGAAATGAACATATTATATGAAAGTGTCTGACAGTTTTGAACATTTCTATGTGAACAAGTCTTTTTGAGGTTTGAAAATCTAAATATGCCTAAATAAATGGAAAGAGTTGGGTGGAGAAACTCATTTTACTGAAATAGTCCAACCAACTCTCACTTTTCTTTCCCTTCTTGCCCATTTTCTGTCTTGGTAATTTGCCATATTTCTCTATCATTGCCTTTCACCTATAATACTTTTGAAATATTAGCTTTTGATATGAGATTGTTAGCCCAAGTTTTCAAGAATAGGAAGTTCTGTCAATGTCACCTACAGTTTCTACATCGTGCATATGAAATAAAATAGGGAAACAATACATAAATAATAGCAAGTACTCATCAATAAATTTTACATTATTAGATATCAATATAAATATTTAACTTTCACAATGGCATATATAACATGTACATAGTAAATAAGTATTAATATTTTTATTTATGTATATTTTTGTACTCATCTTATATGTGTAACTGTACCCAGGTTGTGCATTGCTCATGGAAGGCAGAAGAGTGTGTTCACTTCCCTTGGAACCGGAGTTATGGATGGGTTTTATCCACCGAGTTGGTGCTTAGAATTGAATACTGGTCCTCTACTAGACAACCCAGTGTTTTAACCACTGAGCTATCTCTCCTGCCACATATTATATAACATTTGATAAATACAAAATTTTATCAGCCAGGGTAATACATTAATAAATATATACATTGGAGATGTTTAGAAAACAAAATGCACTCCTCTATGCATATTTGCAATGCTAGTTTATTTTATCTTTCTGTGATCTGGTGCAATGATAGCTGTTTAACTGAATAATTTTCCTGAGAGATGGATATCTATTTACATTAGTATAACTTATAGGACTCAAGTTGCTCTTCTTTATCTGTCAAATAAGTTTTGGGAAGTATAATTGAAGATGAATGTCATACATACCTACTTTCTGCTGGAAACTAACTTTGAACATGAGACAGTAATTTAATGGAGACCCTCTAGTAGCAGTAGAAACATAATGATTACTCTACTATGGGTTTACAAAAGGTACAGTTATATGAATTATGAAAAAAATAGAGAAAGAAAAATGGAAAGCCATTCTAAAATAGAACACTAAGGCATCAACCAGTATAGTACAACTAAAACAATTATACGTTGATCAAATAAATTGAAGCCATCTTGTGGTTCAAGAGGAGAGAGAAGAATCAATTGCTTAGTTGTTTCCTCAACTCTCAACTTCTGTCTCATCTCAGAGCAGAAGAGCTTGTCAGTAATTAAGAAGTAAACTTATAACTCCCAATACATATTTGTACTGTTATCTTACCGAGTACAGTGGTGGGACGATGAGGCTGATAACTGACAGAAGTATCCAGTGTTCAGTGGGATCTGGAGCATGATGTACTGGGCGTAAAGTGGGAAAGTGTTTTTGTTTCTAGTTTTGTTTTGTTTTTTTCCTTCAAGATAAGATCAGATATTATGATGGGGTCAAGAACATAAAATAAGATTAATTTTCTGCTTTAATTATCACTGTATTAAATAAGTCATCTGGGTTTGTATTTCCTGTATTTTATTTTGCTCTCAATAAATCTTTACTCCCTTACAGATTACTTAACTTTGTACTAGTATTAACAGTAGGACATGGATATTTTCTATGAAATATGAGTAATTCCCTGAGAGGTGTAAATAGAAAGATGCCTTTTAAAGGTTAATTAAAGTTTGAAATAGTATCTATGGAATTTTGTGCTTCTTGGGAAGTAAAATTCATTGGGAAGCAGGACCTGGCTTCCAGTATTCCTGTTTAACAATGAGTCCATTGTTCATAATTGCATCTATGTGTATGTAAGTAGAAAAGAACCTGTTCTGGTGACTTAATTTGTTTTTTTTTTGTTGTTGTTGTTGTTGTTGTTTGATATTTTTATATTTTTGGGTATGAGTGTGTTGCCTGCATCTATGTAAGGGCACTGGGGCGAGTGTCATGTAATGCCCAAGGAGGTCAGAACAGGGTTTCAGAACTGGAACTAGCATTGTAGTGGGTTGTTAGCTGTCATGTGGCTTCTGAGAATCAAACCCAGGTCCTTCACAAGAGCAGCCAATGCTTCTAAGAACTGGGCCATATCTCCAGCCTGGTGACTTAATTTCTTTAAAAATGACAGATTGTTTATTAACTCGTTTTCCTATATTTTCAAGTCTGTACTAAAATAAAAGAATATGGTTATTTATGCAAATGAGTTAAGACACATTTTATGTTTATTTGCACTACACCTATGCAGGATCCTCAGAGCAAAAGAGGGCATCTTGTTCCCTGGAACTGGAGTTACAGAAAATTATGAGCTGCCATGTGGGAAATGAACCTAGGTCCTCTGTGAGAACAGCAAGTGCTCTTAAATGCCTAGACATCTCTCCAGCCCCATGCTTTCTTAGGAAAGTTAATTTTATTTAGTAACTTATCCACCTGACAGATTTCATCTATTCATGAATATGTTTGAATTGAATTATCAACTGTGATGAAATAATACACTGTGGTCTTAAGGCTATTACTTAGATCTTATATTACATGTGTGAAAAAGTGATGGTTGTTAAAATGATTATAAAGTTCATTTTTTGAGTTTTTGCTGTAATTTTGACATATTTTTATTTATTTGTCTTTTAACATTTTTATTGAAGTTATGTGCAACTTTACACATCGTTTTCCAGTCCAATCTATACTCATCTTGTCTTCCATGACCCCCACCCCACCGCACCCAAGTTCATGCACCCTGCTATCCCTGCCCTGTATCTTTTGCTGATTCTTTTCAAAGTTTTTTCAAAGCAGAGATTATTGTCCTCGGGGGAATTTACTGATTCAGTCGGTTCCCTGTCCTTGTCATTTTTTTAAAATAAAATGAGCAGGGTTTATTATTGTAGTCCAAGTCATTTAATCATTCTTTTAGTTTTGTAATGCATTGCTTTCTGTTTTGAGACAGTGTCTGTGGCACCAGCTGGCTTGGAACTTGATACAAAGACTAGGCTGACCTCAATCTCCGCCTCCAGAGAGCTGGGATTAAACGCATGTGCCATTGCACCTGGCTCATTCATGCCTAAAATGAATGACTGTATGTCAGAACAATGTGATTTTGTGTTATTATTTTAATAAATGAACCAAGTAATAAGAGAGAAAAATAAAAGCCAAGAGATTTGATTCTGAAGGGGGAATGCTAAATATTGCTATGTTTCAAAACTGAATTTATAGATTCTTCTGTTGTGTAATGACATTAAACAACAAAAATATTTCTATTATAATATATGATATATATATATATATACTATATATACTATATATACTATATTATTAGCTTACAGATGAAGCCAGTGTTTCAGATCTATTATGACCCATTTGTATATACAAAATATAATGAAATGAAATCTTAGCCATTACTCTGACATAAAGGAGAAGTAAAGTACACATGAGCTGCTGAATGGTATCCATGAATAGAATGTTTTTTATGAGGCATACTTAGATTGTAACCTCATGTAATATTGTATATTTGACTCTTCTGAATAATTTTATCGATCATTAAGTACAGTAAAATATATGAATTATTTTAAGAATTCCAGGGACTCGGAGAGTATTAGCCTTAATCAGTGTAGGAGAGCATGGACTGCTCTGTGCGGAGAATGTGGGTTCTATCTCCCTAGCGCCACATGGGTCTGAGAACTGTCTAATTCCAGTTTCCAGGGGATCCGACACACATCTACCTCTCCGCACATGCAGGAGCACGTGTGCACAAGACCTGCATGCAGACAGTACATGTTCATAGACATATCGAATAAATAATAAATATAAAAATCATTTTTTAAAAGTTCGTTAAAGAAAAAATAAATAAAAATAAAATTCCAGCACATTGCAATGTTAATATAATGTAACTAATATAGGGCTGATATATACTGCATCTAATCAAACAGTTCCTTCCATCAGGCCAACCCATTAGCCCCTTTTGAGCTTTTTGTTATCAGGCCTGGAGTCCATGAACTAAATAGAAGGCAATTTAAAGTCTAATATTCATTTATAGACATCTAACTTGGCTATGTGAACATAGCCAAGGAAGACTCATGCTGACAACCTACAGATATGTGAATAGATGTAGAACTTTGAAAATTATTTTTAAATGACAGAGAAATAAAATTCCTTCTAAATGAGTGCATTACAGTATTAGAATTATTTTAAAAAATGGTCTCTGAGCAGAAACCCCTAACCAGTATCCGCGAATCTATGCAACGCTGTGTCATGTATAATCCAAGCTATTGATGTCTCCATGCACACTCAGCACGTAGACACCTACCTCCTGGATTACGTGATGCGCTATGGCAGCAGGCCTTATATCAAACAATTGTGCCCTCTAAGGTAATTGATTGCTTATATGAGAACAATAGATGCCGACGCATACATCCTACGGTTAGATATATAGCAAGTACAGACCTTCATATTTTCAAACAGGGGAAAATTGTAATTCAACTGGATTAACATATCCAAACATGTGTTCTATGTTAAAGTAACCTACCATAACCATTAGGTCCTGCTTAAATACCTTATATATCTAATTGTTTTGTTTTCATTAGTAGTATCGAAAGGTTTATTCCTGGACAAACTCGTCTCACACACATGAGAAGGAAACAGCCAGAACTGACGCAGAGTTCAAGCTCAACAGTCCATGAGAGAGTGGACTGTTTTTATCCTCCTCCACACCTGTGCCCTGTCTAAGCCTAGGAACAATCTTGCAAGAGTGGAAGAGGGGCGTGGTAGAATGTTTAAGGCTGCTGATTGGGGTGAATGGTGAAACTACAGCAATGTTATGTCTGACACTCATTTGATCAGACTATATTAAAAAAATGTCACCCCCACTGGACACGTGAGCCTGGGCTGTAAGTGTTATGCACAATGCAGATGGCTTTGCATTGAAGGATGCTTATACTCATGGATTATCACTTTAGCTAAAATTGAAAAAAAAAAAAAACTGACGAGAAGATTGCAGGACAGTCATGGCAGAAATGCATGATCTGGATTGCGGGTGGGGGTGGGGGGAGGGAAAGGAAAATAAGCCTGACTGAACTTGGCAAAAATGTATGAAATGTCACAGCATCAATAAAATTAATTAAAAAAAGTAATATATAAGAAATAAATAATAATTAAAAAAAAAAAAAAAAAAGAAAAAAAAAAAAAAAAAAAAAAAAAAAAAAAAAAAAAAAAAAAAAAAAAAAAAAAAAAAGAATTCTTAATGCATATGGACAAAATTATGGATATTTTAAATAGCCTTAATTATTAATGCTTATTAAAAATTAAAGAGACTGAGACAGTTCAGAAAAAGAAAAACAGTTCTTTAGCCAGTACTATTTCTGTTTTTTTATGAAGCTTCTTCAATGACAGACACAATGTTTAGTTCAATTAGGAGACTGCATGGGGAATAATTTGATCTCAGGGTAGAAATTTGTTACTATATAAAGAATACTAATTTTTCTGACAATACGAGAAATATAAGAAGGTGGTTAGAATTTTCTTTACAGAAATTTAGTGACCTTTACATTATCTTTTCTTTTATCATTTTAATATGGCCAAAAGATAATTATTATGTGTTACTTCTACTAAAAGGGTAAGCATTATAAACTGTTGCCTACTAAAAGTTTATTTTAAAATATTAGTATTTTAAAATTTTGGGCTTAGGACTAGCAAATTTCAACTAATTCCAGATACTTAAAAAATAATTTATTTATTTTTATTCAAAACACCGATGCAGGTAGACTCCTACTTCTATGTATACCATTATGAAATGATCCAGAGAATCAAAAGGACAGGGTTTGGATATAAACTAAGTCTAGGTACTAAATATCATCATTTTTCGTGAAAATAATTTAAGTATTAATATTACAAATTAATATGTCCTTAACATGTATTTAATTATTTGATATTTTTCAAATCTGGAAAGATTATCTCAGCAAAGCATAATTTTCTATATCTCCTGAGAAATTTAGAAAGCAGATGTAATTAAAATAGTGTGTCATTTCTTGAGAAATTTAGAAATCAGATGTAATTAAAATAGCATGACATTTAGTCATACTAATATTAAAGAGGTCCCTTAATCATTTGGAGGATTTCGGTGCATTTAGTCAATAAAAGAAATTAAACTGAAATGAACCTGTGATGAAATGGGATTATAGTATCACTGAACTAGGTTTTTTGTGTACCCTAAACTTGAAATCACATCTTAGTATTGTCACTATATATGAATTTCCCGTCACTTTATAAATTCACATAAATAAATTCACACACACACACACATATATATATATATATATATATATATATATATATATATTAGTATGGGCAAGTATTCCTCTTCGTTTCCTTTTTCATTTAGTTTTATTTAAAACATTAGGTTATGGAGTACTTTGTGATAATTTGAGAACATACATGCTTTTTAATTATAAAATTACATAATCTCTGCTCAAATATGTACCATTCCTTTAGGGTTAATATGTAGAAAATAATTTTTCATTAATAATTTTAACCAGTGATGTAATATATTTATGTATAGGCACTGTCGTGGAATGTCAGATCAGAACTAACTAACTAGAATTTAGTGTACATTAATTTAAAGAATTTATAATTGTTAACTAACTTGAGCCTAGAGCATCCTAATGAGTCTTGTTTCATTCCTCCCTGGATTGTAATATCAATAGTCTAAGATATCACACACTATCCTCTCACCTACGTGAAAGTATGCTTCATAATTTTTAAAATTCTACTGTATTATTCTCTATGCACCATTAAATTACTATACCATTGAATTTATTCAAATGAACAATACTAGTACTAAATCTTTGTCTATAGTTTTATAGATTAAAAATACAATATATGTTAATTTTTGAGACTGATCACTACACAATATTCTTATCAAATTGAAATATTCATATCTCTTACATCGAGTTAGTTTCTTCACATGTTCATATTATTAGCATATATTATGAATTTAATCTAGCACTAAACGAAATCATTGATATGTAATACGATATGTAATCCAAAAGGGTCAATGGAATAAAATATATTCCACAAACTTGAAATATGTCCTGCCTTCTCTAGATCCAAAAAAACACTTGTAAGTCACATGTGATATGCAACTGGTATATGTCTTCATTGTAGGTAGGAACCATTTCTTATATTTTGGAAATTATTTCAATGAATGTGACAATTTGGTTTTAAGTAATTTCTTTTTTTAGAAATTAAAGTGTAGTGCGAAAGAAAGTAGTACGTGTTGCACATACAGCATAGAGCCTGCAAGATATTTAAAATTGTGGTTTAGATAAAAGGAAATAGAAAAAAATGGCATTAACAATTAAAGCATACACACATGTAATGGGAAATACTAATTGGAATAAATTAAGTCAGCAAGAAGAAGAAAGTAGTCAGAACATGGGTTATTTAATAGAGAAAACCCATGTTCTCAACTTGGTGCACCTTTTTATTATAAACTGGTAATCGACATTTATATTCTTGTGAGAAATGCTACTAAGGTTTTATTTATTTATTTATTTTACTGATGCTTTGTGTATTTCATACATCATTTTCCAATTCAGTTCAGGTATATTTCCCCTTCCCTTCCCCCCACCCCACCCCCATCCCAGATCATGCATTTTGCCATAACTATCCTGCATCTTTCAGTTTTTTTTCATTTTTTTAGCTATGAGTGATAATCAATGAATACAAGCATCCTTCATATTAAACCAATTCAAGTAGCTATGCCCAAACTTATACAGCCTGAGGCCCCCATTGTCCAGCAGGGGGGGCTTGTATGTTCAATCAAGTTGATCAAATGAGTGTCCAGGCTATATTGCTGTAGTTTCACCATTCACCCCAATCACATCCCTTACATTCTACCACGCCCCCTCTTTCGCAGATTTTTCCCTAGGCTTAGAAAAGGGGCACAGGTGGATGAGAAGCAAAACAGTCTATCTGAGGTTTTATTAAAGAGACCTTTCACAGGTTCTAAAATCTAAACAAAATTTATGACCGCTTTTTGGCAGACATTATACTGAAACAAAGAAACAAGATAACTTAAATATAAGACTCCAAAGTGTATGTAAATAAATTTCATTTGTCTAGAGAGTTGTAATGCATGAGTTCTGATCATTTTGGGGGGGGTATGTGGATGACTTGGTGTTATTGGGAATCATTGTATGAGTTGTACAAATGCTCAGTTAAATAAAAGATTAAATTAAATTATATTGCATAATTTATGTTTTATGTGTGTTTATTACAAATTAAATTCAAAGCATCAAAAATGAAAAATACCATGAAAGGACCATAGAAAAATATAGTGAAAGTCCAATATTAATAACTAAAATATTAAAAATACATACAAAATATTTAATTGAAGAGTAAATTTAATTTTGAAATAATGATAATAAAAGTAGAATGTGGAAATGAGAGTAATGTGAACTTTGAAGAAAATAATCACTAGTATCTTAAGGTCTTGACATCACAAATAATTTATGTAATTTAAAATAGTGTATCTTTTCTTACTAAAAATTACTATATTTCTTGTAAGACAAAAAGGTCTATGAGCATTTATACTTAGTGAAAAGCATATAGTTAAAATTTCAAGCAAGGGAAGACAGGTAGTATGTTCTTATAGAGAATGAGGAAAACTAAATTGTGTACTATTTTGCATTATCCATGACGACACACATGCAAAATATGAAATTACTTCTCATTTAACCTTTCCCACAGATGAAGCATGAAGAGGCTGAGGCAGAAGCCAATGTTTCCACAGTGATGCAGTTTGTCTTGCTGGGTTTCTCTGACCTTCCACAAATCCAAAGTTTTCTGTCTGGTGTGTTCTCAGTCATTTACATGATTATCTTAGTTGGAAATTGCCTCATAATCATAATAGTCAAGATGGACCCTGTATTAAAGAAACCCATGTATTTTTTTCTGGCAAATTTTTCTACTCTGGAAATCTGCTATGTAACAGTCACTATTCCTAGGATTCTCTTCAACATTTGGACTCAGGATAGAAAAATTTCTATAGTGGCCTGTGCTGTTCAAATGTGCTTCTTCCTTATGTTTGGAACTACTGAGTCTTTTCTCCTGGCTGTGATGTCCTATGACCGCTATGTGGCCGTCTGCAACCCTCTGCTCTATTCTGCAGTCATGAATCCAAAGAAGTGCACTCAGCTGGCAGCGGGCTCCTGGCTGGGTGGCATACCAGTCCAGATAGGGCAAACCTGTCAGATATTCTCTCTGCACTTCTGCAATTCTACTAGAATAGATCACTTCTTCTGTGACATACCCCCCATTCTCAAGCGGGCCTGTGGGGACACATCTGTGCATGAGCTGTCTGTCTATGTGGTTGTTATGGCCGTGGCTGCCGTTCCGTTTGTGCTGGTGCTTACTTCTTACAGTAGAATCATTGTCACCATCCTGAGGTTGCCAACAGCCAAAGGACGGGCTAAAGCCTTCTCCACATGTTCTTCCCATCTGCTGGTGGTGGTCTTGTTTTATGGATCTGCTACTGTCACTTACTTAAGACCCAAATCCACTCATTCTTCACGTACTGACATACTGCTCTCTCTGTTCTACACCATTGTGACCCCCATGCTCAACCCCATGATATACAGCCTCAGGAACAAGGAGGTGATTGCGGCACTGAGAAAATTATCACTTAAAATATAGTGTCTTGGTTTACTAAATAATTGAGCATAAATAATCATTTAAGTCTTTTTCCTTAACCTTATAAAACAGCATTCTTCTACATGTCAATATTTGTGTTTTCTATGATTCTGACATATGTTGAACAGAATTTTCTAGTAGCAATTTAATGATGAATGCTTGCTGAATGAATGGATGAAATCTCAAAAGTCTTCCTACATTTTACAGTCTGACTTAGGAAGGTAGGGGTATCTCCCTCATGGAACACTGGCCAATATCTTCAAGCCTTATAAAATCCTATATCCAATGCTAATATTGCAACTTTCTTGTTTGTTTTTTTAATTTCTCTGCCACCTAATGTAGCTGTTGCTGTTTTGTTTTTGTTTTTGTTTTTTCTTTGGTGTTGTCAGTAGTGATCTGTCAGAGGCTCCAGGTTCCTCTGGCCTATCAAACAAACAAACAAACAAACAAACAAACAAACAAAAAACTGGAACAGTTTGATTTGGAGAGGCAAAACCAGCCTTTATTTAATATGGAAAGCAAATTTGTCTTGTTATGCTTCACAGGATTCTGTTTAGAATCCACAATATAAAACTGACATTTTATAATATGAGGATTCTTTTTTGTACTTTCTGTTTGTTCTTAAATGAGTTCAGTGTTGGTTTTAAAGAATAAAAATAAGGCTGGGTGTGGTGGCGCACGCCTTTAATCCTAGTGCTTGGGAGGCAGATGTAGGTGGATCTTTGTGAGTTCAAGGCCAGCCTGGTCTACAGAGTGAGTTCCTGGACAGCTGGAGCTACAGGGAGACCCTGTCTCTAAAAGACAAAATAAATAAATAAAGACTAAAAATAAGAATATTTTCTGTCATTAAATATGTTTTGAAGAAAATAAAAGCCTTCACTCTTGACCCTTGCCAGATTTAGTTGGGGAAGTTCTTGTAATTAACAACGCTGTTACCAGAAGATCCCATGTGCAAGCTTCCAATTGCCTGAGAGGCATTGTTTCCCTATTTTCATGGACCTACCCTGGTTCTTACAAACTTTCTCCTTCTTTTTCACTATGGCCCTTGAGCTGTGGGTAGGTGAAGTTTAATATAGGAATCCTATTTAGCAACAAAGATCAGAGCAAGGGAAATGGCCAGCAGGCTGACCCTAGACTGGGAAGTGATGGAGAATGATTACTGTTGGGCAAATGAGAGTATCCCTTACCTAAGATCTCTATATTAACAGATTAGACTCCAGTGAATGAATCTGAACCTAAGGACTTTTGAGTATAAATTCTCTATTGGATAGGGCTTAGCATGTAGTACAGAATAGATGAGGTCTGAGGGAGTGTGGGGGCATAGAAGCATTTCTAGAAGACAAGGGTCTAAATTTGGTTACGAACAGTTGTATGAAGTTTACAAAAGGTCAGTAAAATTTAAGAAATACAAAAGTTGTTATGGGACCTCCTAAAGAACTTTTCAAATGATACAGATTTTTCCCATACCAATAACTATTGGAGTATATTTATTTGACTGACCCTGGTCCCTTTAGAAGTATCTGCATAAAAATATCAAAGGGGAAGTGACACCCATCTCTGCTTTACTAACCACATATGTGATCACATAGTACAACATAGCACCCTACCTTACAGTTTTGCTTTTGTCATTTCTTCCTTTGTAACTTTAACTCTTCGTTGACTGGTTTTAAGCAATTGAATTCTATATAACTGTACAACAAGTCAACAAATATCTACTCCAATGCTTCCCTACATTCGCAAAAGGTATTTTCTGAACTAAAACATGAAAGCAATTGTTTGTGTTATTCCATGGTTTCAGAGTCCAGTTTTGTATCTGCTTATCTAGAGTTTCCTGATTTGAATGTAAGGTGCATAAACCCATTAAATCTTTGAATTAACATTATTGAGGAAAGTTGACATCAAAGAATAGACACTGAATTGTATACATCTTACAAAGAGTATTAAATTTATAACACAGTCAAAGGGATATTTAGTAAATTATTTGACAGTTATTCATAATCTTCGCATTGGTAAGATTGCTCATATTGAAGGATCTACAAGGTATTTCTCTTTATCCATTTCCTTTACATTTATTTCATTATTTTATGCTATTTTATGTGTATGAATGTACTGCCTACATGCATATTATGTGCACTCATGTCATGCATTGCTCACTGAGATCAAAATAGGTTGTCACAACTCCTAGATCTTGAAATATGGATGGTTCTTAGCTGCCCTGTGGGTACTGGGAATAGAACCCTGTCCCTCTGTAAGATCAGCCACTTCTCTTAAACACTGAACTATCTCTCCAACCTCCTAGGTACCAATGTTCACCCTCTACCATTTACCAACATGCATTATTTTGAATTTTTTATTTTATTTGAGAAATTCTACATATATAAATATGTTTGTTCATTTATTTGAAATATATTTCTTCTGTGTGCCACATGGTGAATATGTGGTTAATGACAGTTGCAATGAAAACATAATGATTAGTAAGAATCATTGTATTAGTGCTTTATTTTTCTCACTTAAGTAGGATTGACAATGTGACAAGAATCATGTTTTCCTCAAATGTAGATAATTTTCCAAAACTTTGCTTAAGATAGTGAAACTGCATAAAAAAGAGCCCAACAAAAAGTCAGCCCTGGCCCATATGGTTTCACAGAAGAATTGTAACAGACCTTCAAAGAAGATCTACAGCAAAATTCCTTAAAAATATATATATTTTTTTGTTCAGACTATCTATATCTATATATATATATATATATATATATATATGGTCTGAAAGTGGGGAATAGTACAAAAATTGATACCAAGAGAGAATGGGGCATTCAAGTGTGAAGGAGGGGGTAAAACAGAGTATAAAATAAATTTGTCAATAGAAGGAAAGAAATCAAGAGAGCTCATAGGAGATATGTATGATCAAGAGGAAAATGTGAGTACTTTAAATTGGGTGCAAAGATGGAGGTTGGACAAGGAGAGGGTGATGTGACCAATACAAAGCATTGGTGATGTAAAAAGCCTGAGAGAAATGTATTAACTCAAATTCCAATAAAAACACAGGTACAGTGTCAGAACACAGTTGTTTGCATATACATCTAGGCTATATAAAAACAATATTGGGCTGGAGAGATGGCCTAGTAGTTAAGAGCACCAACTGCTCTTGCAGAGGACCCGGGTTTGATCCCCAGCACCCATATGGTGTCTAAGAACCGTCTGTAACTCCAATTCCAGGAGAACTCCAGTTCCAGGAGAATCCAGACCCTCTTCTGACCTCTGCGGCATTGCAAGACAGGGGTGCACAAACCTACATGGAGAGAGTACATTCATACACATACAAAAATAATTAAAATTAAAAAAATAACAGTGCCAGACAGAAGAAACATCTCTTAGCATTGTCAGTACAAGAGTCAGTACACATGATATTGCCACAGACCTTGATTACCTGTCAGAAATTGAAGATTAGACCCTATTGCTGAAGAGAGGACATAATTTGGAAACATGACTTGAATCAGTGAAGATTGAACTGACCTGGAAGCCTCCTCCCTGAGGATTAACTCCCGTATTTCCAATGAAAATAGTCAATCCGCTAAGAAAGAAATTTTATCAACTGAATAACCCTGCTGTAAAGCCTAATATCCACAATGACTGAAAAAGCAAACTATCTTTGTTGGTGCAATAGTAATCATTTTATCTTGGGGGGAATCAACAGCTATTTAATTGGAGTTAAAATCTGCTCAATGGGAGTGAATTCATTGAGACTCTGGACACATAGGAAAATGCATATGACTGGAGAGGTCGTATATGCTAGAGGGAACCTTATCTCTGTCATATTTCTGGACAAATGAAATGTCTTACTATATGCTTATATTTGCACACAAGTATACAATGTCCCACTAATCAAAGAAACTTCTTTTGCAACAGATGGAGACTACTGCAGAATTTCAAATCTGGTCACACACAGAGAATATATTTGAGAGATGCCCAGCACTAAGTGAAACATGTACAGTGAAACATCTAATGGGGGGGGGAGTGTAGAGAAAATACAAATGCATCCATCAACACTCAAATGTGAATCTTCCTCAGAAACCAGTGTGATGCACACGGAAAACCACAACTGGGGGACTTGAAAATAATAAAAGACTGCATCCTGTATGTTCTTAGACAGGGCTCATATTAAAACTTACCCACCATGGCTCAGGGACCATTGTGAAAGGGAGAAGAATTTTTTTCAGAGCCACAGTTGGTGTATGAACAAAAGAAAACAGAGACATCTGGGCCTCTGGGAATTTGCTCATATAAACTTGCAATACTGGTGGCAGCATGCACAAGTGACTCTATTGTGACTACACTCCACTTGTTGAATTTGTACTTTGGATCATCTAGGTACAAATTCCTAAACATATGGGCCTACACATACATGTCAGAATGCATGACATCAAGGAGGGTATGGGGATTGTAGATGGAAGAGAAAGTCTAAACTTGATTATGATATGTTATATTAATAAGCACAAAAATTCAATATATTTGATATATTTATATAAAATATATTAAGATGTCTAATTAACCACACACTTTACTTGCAAATTGGTGTGACAGATCATATTTTATAGGATTGTTCTCAACTTAAAAATGACATGGTTACCCAGTTTTGGATAGCAGGCATAGCAATGGCAAGTAGTTTTTAAAAGGATATATTTTAACACGGTAAAATATTTTGGTATTTTAAAGGGGCTTCAGGGACTGGAGATATCATACAACTCTTAAAAGCTTTGAGTGTTCTTACTGAGGGCATAAGTTTTGTTCCCAGTACACAAGGTGGTAAGCAATCACCCAGAGCTTCTGTTCCAGAGTATCTGATACCCTGTTCTGACTCTCAGATCTGAGAGTGGTTTTTAATTTGCATTTCCTTAAATATCAATGATGTTGATCACTTTTTAAGATGTTTCTTAGCCATCTTTACTTCCTCACTGGTGAAGTCTCTGTTCAGCTCTTTACTCCATGTTTTGAGTAGGTCATTTGTTTTCTTACTTCTTTGTTTGATTTTTTTTCAATTTTTTTTAATTTTTATTGTTTTAACAATAAGTAATAAGTTATGAGTACTAGCATCCTTCCAGTAGAACCAATTTGCAAGCAGCTATGCCCAAACCCACACAGCCCATGTCTCCCACCATCCAGCTGGTGGAGCTTTTATGTACAATCATGTTGATCAAATAAGTGTCCAGACTATGTTGCTGTAGTTTCACCATTCACCCCAATGCAGCCCTAACCTTCTACCATACCCCCTCTTGGCTCAGCAGTTAAGAGCACCAACTTCTTTGTTTTTTGAGTAGTCTGTGTATACTTGATGTTGATGCTCTGTCAGATGAATCACCAGTGAAGATTTCTTCCCACTCTGTGGGTTTTCTCTTCACTTCCTTGATTGTTTCTTTCACTGTATATAAGCTTTTGAGTTTGATGAGGTCCCATTTTTTGACTGTTGACCTTATTTCCTATGCAGTTGCTGTCTGATTTAGAAAGTCTTTTCCTATGCCTATGTCTTGTAGGTTGTTGCCAACTTGTTTTGCTATCACCTTCAGGGTTTCAGGTGTCATATTGAAATCTTTGACCTAATTTGAGTTGATTTCTGTACAGGGTGAGAAATAGGGGTTTAATTTTGTTCTTCTATAAATGGTGATCCTGTTTTGCCAGAACCATTTGTTGAAGATTATATCCTTCCTCCATTGAGTTTTTTATGCCCCCTTGTCAAATATGAGGTGGATGACCTCCTGACCCAGTAATACCACTCCTGGATATATACACACAATACTCATCCTACCGCAAAGATGCATACACACCTATGTTTATTGCAGCTCACTTCACAATAACGAAGAGCTGGAACCAACCCAAATGCCCCTCAACTGATGAGTGGATGACAAAAATATGGTATATCTACACAATGAGTAATATTCACTGGTAAAGAAAGATGACATCATGAAATTTGCAGGTAAAAGGATGGAACTCAAAGCCATTATGCTAAGTGAAGTAACACAGTCCCACAAAAACAAGTGGGGAACGGTCTCCTTCATTTGTGGATGCTAACACCAAATCCCCAGATGAAAGGCAAGCTGAACAACATTGTTATATTTCTATTTATCTGAAAGCAACTATGTTGTTATAATGTAATAATCATTTTTTAATTTTTTTATTTATATCTGTATGTGTATAAATGTACTGTCTGCATGTAGGTTTGTGCACCCATATCATGCAATGATGCAGAGGTCAGAAGAGGACCTTGGATTCCCCTGGAACTGGAGTTCTCCTGGAATTAGAGTTTCAGATGGTTCTCCGCCATGATGTGCATGCTGGGGATTGAACCCAGGTCCTCTGTAAGAGCGGTTGGTGCTCTTAACCGCTATACCATCTCTCCAGCCCATAATGTAATACTATTAATGGGCTCTAGAATTGATCCACCACTTATAGTCACACTCTGTAATTACTGTATGTGAGTGGAAAGTATGTATTCATACTTTAGGGTAACATAAAATTAAAAGAGGAAATTTTGAATTCCTAAAGATAAAAAAAAATGACTGAGAGAAAGATACAGGACAGTTATAGCAGAGTGCATGATCTGGGGTGGGATGGGGGGAAGGGAAAGGGAAATATGTCTAAACTGAACTGAAAAATTATGTCTGAAATATGCGAAACATCAATAAAAGCATTATAAAATAGTAATTTAAAATAAAATTCAAAATAATTAAAGGGGCTATGTGAAAAATATGAAATCCAGGTTTAATAACCGAACATCCACAGCTTCAGTTTCATCAGTCTCCTTCTTTCAATTAATATCATTTATTTTAAAAATTAATGATCTAAATAAACTCTGATTGGACATATATTTTATGATGAAACCAGTCTTTATAATACTTAGCCAGATGCCACATTCCCAAATAACTCTGCCGATTTAAGTAGAGATTCAATTGAACTTTTAAAAATATTCAAACACGGGCTGGAGCGATGGCCTAGCGGTTAAGAGCGCCGACCGCTCTTGCAGAGGACCCGGGTTCGATCCCCAGCACCCACATGGCGGCCGAGAGCCGTCTGAAACTCCAATTCCAGGAGAACTCCAGTTCCAGGGGAGTCCGACGCCCTCTTCTGACCTCCGCGGCATTGCACGTCACGGGTGCACAGACTTGCATGCAAACAATATATTCATACACATACGGAAAAAAAAATATTCAAACACACAAACATATATATATATACATAAATTCTCATATTTTCCATAGCTAAAACAACCTACTCAAACCTTCCTTCAGCTATTCAAAACATTTTATGTTTCTTTCTATTCTGGAAGCATACATCAATTTTAATAATCTTACAACAATCTTTCTTTATTAAACATATTTTCTTTCATCATCCTCCTAACAGTTTCACCTACTGTACATGTTAATACCGTGTGAGATTTATTATAAATTTACCATATGTTGTGAGCAATTTCTTAGTCAATGTCCATCCCTCATAGGTCTATAGTGACAACCTGATGTTTGGTTCTGAAAAATAAAAATAAATACAATTGTGCCAAATTAGTAATGATGCAGAGGTCAGAAGAGGGTCTCGGATTCCCCTGGAACTGGAGTTCTCCTGGAATTGGAGTTTCAGACTGTTCTCAGCCACCATGTGCGTGCTGGGGATTGAACCCAGGTCCTCTGTAAGAGTGGTCCTTGCTCTTAACCACTAGGCCATCTATCCAGCCCATAATGTAATACTCTTAATGGGCTCTAGAATTGATCCACCACTTATAGTCACACTCTGTAATTACTGTAAAATTTCTTAGAATAGCTGAGACTACACTCTAATAACTATCTGGGCAGTATAATTTGAATTAGTAATATCTGAGCAAACAAAAATCATGGTACAAATGAATTGTTTAAGATTATACCAAAAATATTTTAAGGGAGCCCATAAGTTTTTAGGGATTTATAATTGTTCCTCTTATATCTAAAGAGATAAGGTTTCTCTACTACCTTTTGAATTGGGGATGAAGGCACTTAGCTTGCTTCTTCATGGCCTTAAATTGTAACCATTGTAAATGGTCCACATCTCCTGTAGCCTAAGAGATTAAAATTGTATGAGGTTCCCCACTCATTTGCATTGTTTGTTGCAAAACAGAGCTCACCATATGTCCTTGTTACTAAAAAAAAAAAGACTTTATATATATATATTAATTAATTAATTAATCAATTAATATATATATATTAATTAATTGAGTTCAAATAACACATGACAATTTACCAATAGGGATGAAACATATCCATTTCTCTTTAAAATTGAACCTAGTTGTTATCTCTACTTCCTGACCGCCTTTTATAAAATCTGCAATGATATTTCCAGATTAATTTCATAATCTGTTTAGTATTGTATTAAGACTTGGAACTGACAAAAGCCAGGTCACTGGATTTGCAAGGTGACTCTCTGATGTCTCTAATGTTTAAGTTCATGAGGACATAGCTATTATAACATATAATTAAGGAGAATCAATCCAAAAATATTTATGCTCTTGCTATTTTTAAAATTGAATTAATCCCAGAATACAGTTGTGCTTAACAGACGATTGAAAAATCATGACCATAATTGGGTTCCTTCTGTTGGAAACCAAAGGCAGATAATCTTAAAAACAAAAGTACCTACAATCCTATATTTGTATTTCCCTTTAGAGTTCATTATTTTATACTTTAATTTACCATTAGGAAAGATTGAGGCTAGAAAATATTTGGACTCTATTTTTGTTGAAGTCTGCATCAAAAATACACATGATCGAGATGTCTTGTTACCCCTCTGTAAGTCAAATAATCATATTCTTATTTTTCTCCTATTTTGAATGACTAAGAGAACATGTTTTGTAAGATTTATCTGCTCTTTTGGCTAAAAATACCTTTGTTTTCTTGTAACTCCTCCTTCTTTATTAATGACCATAAAGAAGGTTGAGTTTATTTGGAAATTAGCATTTACTGATTTGAGTTAATAAACTATGAGTTCAGTGAATTCTTTTACATTTATTTTACACTTTGCCAAGCACTGGGATTAAAGGCTTGTACTACCACATTTAGATTTTAAGCTACATTTAGATTTTAAGATGTAAATATGGCTAAATAAATGGAAAGAATTTGATGGAGATACTCAATTCACTGAAACTTTCCAAACTTCTATCACTTCTAGGTACTTTCTTCCCCATTTTTATGCTGATAATTTGCCTATTTTTTTTCAAACATAGCCTATGTCCTATAATACTTTTGAAATGTTAGCTTTCCAAAGGAGATTATTAGCCCACTTTTCTCAAGGATGTGATGTTCTGCCCTAGTTATCTAAAGTTTCTGCATTGTATGTGTGCCAAGAACTAGGGAAACACAGGAGT
Source organism: Rhizomys pruinosus (assembly GCA_009823505.1). Classification (NCBI taxonomy): domain Eukaryota; kingdom Metazoa; phylum Chordata; class Mammalia; order Rodentia; family Spalacidae; genus Rhizomys; species Rhizomys pruinosus. The sequence continues at coordinate 1,986,558 of VZQC01003239.1, read as the reverse complement.
AAATAATGGCATGTAATCAACAAGATATTTTGCTTTAATAGAGATGAGAATAAAAATATATCTTCCAAGAAAATATGTCTTCTTTATCTGTGGCTAATCTTTTGGCAGAGGCACTTAAAAGCAGTTACCTGACAGCCTTGACCCCTGCTGTTTCTCAAAGACCTGTGAAAGTCTGGACTGTCCTTTGATCTCTCAGGAAAGAACTTTGATCTGGATTTTAGCGTGAGGTTCCCTCTTCCCAATTACCTGCCCCAGCCCCCAATTGTGTGTATGTGTCCTGGCCCATGCCTGGGTTAGTATATAAGCCTTGAGTTCCAACATTAAAATTGAGTCTTGGGCTGGAGAGATAGCCTAGCTGTTAAGAGCACCGACTGCTCTTGCAGAGGGACCTGGGTTAGATCCCCAGCACCCATATGGCAGCTGAGAACCATCTGTAACTCCAATTCCAGGAGAACTCCAATTCCAGGAGAACTCCAGTTCCAGGGAAATCCGAGACCCTCTTCTGACCTCCGTGGCATTGCACGACACAGGTGCACAAACCTACATGCAGACAGTACATTCATACACATACAAAAATAAATAAAATTAAAAACAATTTAATTGAGTCTATTCCCTTGGGCTTTCTCTGAGTTCATGTACGTATGTCTGCCTATATGTCTGTCTTTATCTTTCTATTTCCTCGGTAAAATCCCTGGTGGCCCCTCCCATCTCCTTGCTGGAGCTAACCTAAGGAGGAAGAACAACAAACAGCATGTGGATGTCGGCCATGTGTATAAAGTATAAAGGACTACACAGACGATGATAAACTGTGACATTTACCTATAGTACATAACTTTTAATAAATATAATATTTGTAGCTACTAGGAAGATAAAATTATAAATATATAAAGTAGCTGTATTGAAAATTAATATTGTTCCTCTGTGTATGTTAGAGATGCTAGTGTTGTATATCTTTCTTTGATGGAATGTACTGGTAACTGCATAATCAAATCAGTATATTGAGAGATGGATACCAATGTACTCTACTATAAAGCATAGGACTGAAAGTTGTTCTTCATCATCTTTTAGAACAATAGGAATTAACCTCATGGGAAATCATATATTTCATAGATGCTGCTATGAAGAGTTTGTGTATGAATATGTTTCATAATGAAAATAATCCTTGCCAATTCTTCTGCCTTTAAGGACACACAAATAGTACAATGAAATATGTTAAATTGCTTCATGATGGAGAGCATTCATGAGGACAACTATTCATAATAATAATTTGAAGCTTAAAATCTATAGTAAATTTTCAGTAATTTGGCTTGGGAAATTACCTATGAGCAGCAGTGCAGAGAAATAATGAAATTAATTTAAAACACCAGTATAGTTTGGTTGTTATACAGTAACTAATGCGGAGTTGTGTCTCCTCAAACACTTGCTCCCAACAGGACACTCATAGTTGCAAATAAATGCCACATTTCCCAACTTTGAAATTCTGTTAACAGGCATGGAGGCTGTGTACTAAAAAGACCACAATTCAAAGTCTCCCACCCTGGAGCTAGGTGATGCCTCACACAACCCTGCTTTGATTCCCAGCACACACATGGCTATAGCAACCACAGGTAACTCCAGTGTCAGCTGGTTCAACACCTTCTGCTAACCTCCACAAGCACTACACAGCAGAGATGCACTTACACACATGCAGGCAATACATTAATACACATAAAGGAAAAAAAAGTCTCCAATTCCTTTACAATTTAGGTGATGAAGAAGTCCAGAACTGTGGAATTTTAACCACAAAGAAATTATACATGTTTAATGACCTAGACATGTTCAGCAGTTTTAAGTATTTTGTTTTTGTTTTTGTGTTTTTTTGGTATTTTTGAGACAAGGTCTCTCTTTAGTCCCAGTTGGCCTGGAGCTCGCTATGTAGACCATGGTGGCCTTGAATTCACAGAGATCCACCTGCCTCTGCCTCTGCCACCTGAGTGCTGGGATTAAAGGCATGTGCCACCATACCTGGCAAGTTTTAAATTTAAAAAATATATATATGCATGAAACATCATGTGACCCTATAAATATGTACAACTTTATATTTGTATATGTCAGCCAAAATAAAATAATAAAAAAGAAGTCTTACTTGACCATGTGGGTCCATCCAAGAAGGACTCATGATCTGAAATCTCTTCAAACGATATAACCCATGCCTGGCTTTTTTTTGGGGGGGGGCTTATTTCTTAATGATTAAAAAAATATAGATGGGGACTTTTTATTCCCTAATAGATGTCATGTCCTCCAATTCACATTATATATATATATATATAAATATATATATATAATACAATAATACAATGACAAAAAAAAAAAAAAAAAAAAAAAAAAAACAAGAACAAAAGAACTTGAAAGAAAAAACTCTGGAAAGACTAAGCAAAGATCAGCGGACATGTAGGCATGTGCAGGGGCTTGGGTGGGTGGAGGACATGAAGGGGAAGCGACTCGATTCGAATTGAGAAATGATTGTATGACTTATGGAACAAGTTTATATAACAATAAAAAAATAAAAATAAAGTAAAAAAAAAAAAAAACTTTGTCACCTAAAACTGAAATATATATATATATATATATATATATATATATATATGGAGAAATAGTGTATAGATAAAATCTTATGGCAAGTATTAATTCTGTATATTATTAAAATTCCAGAGTGAAAGGCAGAATGTTTAGTTCAGTAAGAAATTGCATGGGGAATAAAGTGATTATCCCCAAGGTACAAAATGACTAGTACTTAAAGAATAATATCTACTATGACTGTATTAGACACTTGAGAAACTAGTTAGAAACTAGTTAGTGCATATGTTCACTGACTTTTAAATTACCTATTCTTTTCAAATTTTTACTGTAGCCAAAAGATAATTTTTGTATTTTATTTCTACCAAAAAGGTAAGCATAAACATCTTGTGCCTAATACAGGCTTATTTTAAAATATAAGTCATTGTAGCATTAGTAAATAAAAACTAATTCCAGAGGCTTAAAAACTATAAATACATGGATTAAAAAAATCAAATCACTGATGCAAATAGACTCTCTAAATATATATATACATATATATATATATGTATATATATACACATATAATTTTTAAATAATCACAGGATACTTAAAAGTAATTATTTTTATATATAGTAAACTTCAGTATTAAAAGATGATTATTATTATTTTAACAAAAGCATTTAAATGTTAACATTAAATTATTAATATAACCTTAGTGTGCATTTAAGTATCTGATATTTATCATATCTAGAAATAGTATTTCAGAAAAGCACAATTTTAGGTAGCTGTGGAGAAATACAGATAGTGGCTGTGATTAAAATATTTTGACATTGAACACTAGTGATATTAAAGACATTCCTTGTTTTGATTGCATTTCATGAATTTACTATCTAGATTAAATGATATTGAAATGAAACTGTAAAAGAAATGTCTTTATACTATGAGAGAATTATGGTTTTTTGTACCATAGACTTGAAATTCTTACCTTAATAATTTCAATAACTAAGAATTTGTAGTTATCTTACAGGCTCATTATAGCATTTTCTATGGGGGGAATCATTTCTCTTTCCTTCTTTTGTCTTTTTTATTACCTGATACATTAAATTACAGAGAATATTTGAAGATTTGGAGCATCTATGCTTTATTTAGTTACAAAATTAGGTGGTTCATCCCATATACAATAATATGTGGAAAATCAATTTTTCATTTATTTTTATCCAATGCTGTAATATAATTTTCTATAGGCTATGTTGTGGAATGTCAGAACAGAATTAATTAACTAGAGTTTAGTGTCTGTTAAGGAGCAAAATTTCTCATTTTTTTTAAAGAATGTATGTTCTTTTTTTAAATTTTGTATATTTTTATGTGTATGAATGTACTGTCTCCATGTAGGTTTGTGCATCCGTGTCGTACAATGCCGCGGAGGTCAGAAGAGGGTGTCAGATTCCTCTGGAACTACAGTTAAAGATGGTTCTCAGCTGCCATGTGGATGCTGGGAATCAAATCCAGGTCTTCTGCAAGAGCAGTCAGTGCTCTTAACTGCTAGGCCATCTCTCCAGGCCAGAATTTCTCATTTTTAACTAACTAGAGGTTACTGCTTATTAATAAGTCTTCCTCCATTCTTCCATTAACCGCAATCTCATTAGTCTTTCATAACAAGAACGATTGTCTCACATCTGTCCAACTGTAATTCAGATTTAATAAACTATTTTTTATCCCTATTTTCATTTATATTACCATTGTGTCATATTTTAAATAAGAGTACTGCATAATTATATAATTCAGTATTTTAGGAATTTTTTTCTACAGTATTGTAGATTGAAGAATAAAATTTCCTTTATAAATATTTGAAACTATTACACTTAGCAAATCCATATATACATTTGCTTTACATCACGCTAATCTATTTATGAGTTTATATTATAATCATACAATATGAAATCATTCAAGCTCTTTTTGTAATATGATGCTTTTACTGATGTTTTATGCATTTCAGACATAATTTTTCAGTTCAATTTATACATATTCCCCTTTCCCTTCCCCCTCTCCAATCCAGATCATGCATTCTGCCATAACTGTCCTGCATCTTTCTCTCAGTCTTTTTTATGTTTAGTAATTCACATTTTCCTCTTTTAATTTTATATTACTCTAAAATATGAATACATACCTTGCACCCATATACAGTAATTACAGAGTTTGAAAATAAATGGTGGGTTCATTCTAGAGCCCATTAACAGACATACATTATAACAACGTAGTTGCTTTCAGATAAAAATAAATATATCAATAATGTTGTTCAACTTGCCCTTCAACTGGGGATTTGGTGTTAGCATCCACAAATGAGGGAAACCCTTCACCGTTTGTTTTTCTGGGACTGTGTAACTTAGCATAATGGCTTCAAGTTCCATCCATTTACCTGCAAAGTTCATGATGTTGTCTTTCTTTCTTTTTTTTATTTATTTATTTATTTTTATTTCTGTATGTGTATGAATGTACTGTCTGCATGCAAGTTTGTGCACCTGTGTCGTGCAATGCCACGGAGGTCAGAAGAGGGTCTCGGAATCCCCTGGAACTGGAGTTCTCCTGGAATTGGAGTTTCAGACGGTTCTCGGCCGCCATGTGGGTGCTGGAGATTGAACCCAGGTCCTCTGTAAGAGCGGTCGGCGCTCTTAACCGTTAGGCCATCTCTCCAGCCCCCGATGTTGTCTTTCTTTACCACTGACTAGTACTCCATTGTGTAGATATATCAGTTTGTCATCCACTGGTCTGTTGTCGGACATCTGGGTTGGTTCCAACTCTTTGCTATTGTGAAGAGAGCTGCAATAAACATGGATGTGGGGTATGTTTTGGACACAAAGTATAGATACTATAAAATAGTTTAAGATAGGTCTAGAGATAAAGATAGTGAAAATTAAATTAATAATTACTCAAAACACTCAAAGGTATGGAAATATATATACATATAGTGACTCTGAAATGAATACATTAAATCAAGAAGAAAAAAATTAGTAGGAACATGTTTTATTTAAAATATTGATAGTTGTTCATTTTAGTGCTTATTTTATATAATAAACATTTAACTGTTTTCACATTCTTATGAGAATAGTTTTCTGAGGTTTTGTCAAACTGAAAACCTAGTTTATTCTCAATTTTACAATCTAAGCAGAATTTGTGTCCCCTTATTTGACAGATATTATTATGAAATGCAGACATAAGTATAAATAAATAATATTGCAATAGTTATGGATTTATTTTATAAAAGTAAATATATCCTTATTTAGTGCATTAAAGTTGAAAAATCTCATGAAAATAGTAATATCATAGCAGAAATTCTAATATTAGTAACTAAGATATTATAAAGGGAATGCAAAATATTTATTGGATGAGAATGTGATGACAGCAATGTGAAATCTAAAGAAAAGAATCAGTAGTATCTGGAAACATAACCTCAGATTTGTGGGGTTGTTTTCTCAAATCCATTGGGCAATTTAAATTACTCTATTTTATCTTATGAAATAATAGTACATTTCTTGTAAGGATAAAAGAAAGGTATGCATGTGTACTTATGATTAATGAAAATGTATGCAGTTAAAGTTTAGAATAATGAAAGACTGTGTTTGGTCTTTTAGAAAGTGAGGAAAAATAGCCGGGTGTGGTGGCCCACGCCTTTAATCCTAGCACTTGGGAGGTAGAGGCGAAAAATAGAAAATCCATATTTCCTTACATTATTCATGTAGTGAATATGAAATTACTTCTGATTTTACCCTTCCTGCAGATGAAGCATGAAGAGATGAAGGCTGAGGACAATGTTTCCGCATTGACTGAATTTGTGCTGCTGGGATTCTCTGATCTTCCCAAAATTCAAGGTTTTCTCTCTGGGGTGTTCTCCATCATTTATATGATTATCTTAGTTGGAAATTTCCTCATAATCATAATAGTCAAGATGGACCCTGTGTTAAAGAAACCCATGTACTATTTCCTGGAGAACTTTTCTTTTCTGGAAATCTGTTATGTAACCATCACTGTTCCAAGGATTCTGTTCAATATTTGGACTCAGAATAGAAACATTTCTTTGATGAGTTGTGCTACTCAATTGTGTTTCTTCCTTATGTTTGGAACCACCGAATGTTTGCTCCTGGCTGTGATGTCCTATGACTGCTATGTGGCCATATGCAACCCTCTGCACTACCCTCTGGTCATGAATCCAACAAAGTGCCTTCATCTGGCAGCAGGCTCTTGGCTCGGTGGCATCCCAGTCCAGATAGGGCAAACCTGTCAGATGTTCTCTCTGCACTTCTGCAATTCTAGTAGAACAGATCACTTCTTCTGTGACATAGCCCCATTCTCAAGCTGGCCTGTGGGGACACATCTGTGCACGAATTGTCTGTCTATGTGGTTGTTATGGCTGTGGCTGCCGTTCCGTTTGTGCTGGTGCTTACTTCTTACAGCAGAATCATTGTCACCATTCTGAGGTTGCCAACAGCCAAATGACGGGCTAAAGCCTTCTCCACATGTTCTTCCCATCTTCTGGTGGTGGTCTTGTTTTATGGATCTGCTACTGTTACTTACTTAAGACCCAAAGCAGCTCATTCTGCAGGTACTGACAAACTTCTCTCTCTGTTCTACACCATTGTGACCCCCATGTTCAACCCCATGATATACAGCCTCAGGAACAAGGAGGTGATTGCAGCACTGAGAAAAATCCTTTTTAAAATAGATCCATGTGTTAGGTGGGATGTGTTTCATTTTCTTATTTTGCAGCTCTCTAGAAAAATTGTATAACAAGCTACATCCAGCTTGTCCCTCATCAACCTAACCTGCCCTAGGCAGCCGACCATAGCAACAGCTGTGTCAGAGACCTGGGCCAATCACAAGGCGACAAGGTGACCCCACAAAGAGGAGAGCAGAATGTGAACAGTATATAAACCCTAACATTGCCCCCAATAAACAAGTTTGTGGCAGCTCACCTTCTGCCCACTTTCACCCCCCAAATATATATATAATCTTATTATTATACTATATTATCTATATATATTCAATTCATTTTTATGTAGTTTTCAAATATTGTTTATTCTTTTGAAATTGACTATTTGATATTCAATTCATTTTATGTAGTTTTCAAATATTGTTTATTCTTTTGAAATTGACTATTTGATACATATTAAGTACTGCATTCATCCTCAATGAACACTGCCAGATGAGAACACATTTTTTCTTTTAAAAATGTTATTTGTTAATTTTATATGTGTAACTGTTTCTCTGGCATGTGCTAAAATACCAAATGCATGCAATGTGAATGAGGATTGAAGAGACATTTAGAATTCTTGGAATTGGAGTTAAAGGCATGTTTGTTTGTTTGTTTGTTTTTTCACCATATGCCTCCTAAAAAACAAAGGTCCCCAAAAATGCAGCCAGTTGTCTTAAATTCTGACTCATCTGACCAGGGTAAAAATTAACATTTCTTAAATAAAACTTTATGAAGGAAGCATCTTGTGGTCAATTCTCAGGAAAATTCTCATTTCCATTAGATATCTTATAAGCCCAGTTGTCTTCAGTTCAGTTTCATTTTGGTTCTGGTCTTCAGATACATATTTTTTCTTTCAAGTAATGGTCACCGAATGAATAGTCTACTATCCTTCCAAAACTGCTAGACTTTCTTTTAAATGCTTTATTATTTATAGCTTATGCGTATGAGTGCATTGCCTGAATGTATGCAAGTGTACTCGTGTCCTGCAATTCCCATGGAGATCAGAAGTGGGCATCAGATCTCCTGGAACTCGAGTAATGGAGGATTTTAGCCAAGATGAGTGTGCTGCGATAAGAAACCTGATTCAATACAAGAGCAGCCAGTGCTCATAACTGCTGAGCCATTTCTCCAGGCTCAAGAAATTTTTGTAAAAACAAAAATAAATTGAAAAACAGTGTTTCAGCATTACACTGTAATTATATGGACGGCATACAATTAATTCTTTTTCTCAGTCTTTTTTAAGTTCTTTGATGCAGAAGTTCACAGTTTCAGTCTTTGAACTGGTCCTTTTTGTTTTTGTTGTTTCCTCCAACTTGTATTGCCCCAAAATATGTATCTATACATGCTACACATATACCAAAATTATGACATCTGAAAATAAACTATAGGTTAGTTCAAAAACATGTTTAGGTATTCACATTTTAACAGTAGAGCAGTATGCACATAAAAATAAATATTACTTAACATTCCTATGTTACATAGCAAGTCGATGTATTTTTAATATACCTTTTTTGTGTCTTATTTTTTACTTTTATTTTTTTTCTAAGACCTCAGATTTTATATCTGAAGCACAATTTATCAAGCCTTATTGATTACTTATTTCTTGTTATACTTGCCTTTTGGATGCTTAAGGCCACACAATTAGCCCAGATTAACCAAGGTTTTTGTTTTCTCAAGGTCAGTTGAGGATATGATCCTCAGAGGTCACTCGGGGTTTTTTTTTGGGGGGGGTAGGGGGTGGGAGCCCCTGGATCCTTTCAGCTTTTCATTTACCAGTTTCATCCACTAGACAAGACTTCCCTTTTTGAAGCATGAGCAGACTTTCCTCTTTATAGACTGGACACTGGCTAAAGCCCCATTAGTGGATCTACAAAGACCTCCGTACACAGGAAGACTGGTGACCCATATTTAAAAGACATTTCAAAAGATGCCCCCATGCATAGTCCCCTGAGACTTAGTTGACATCTGAAGGCAAGGAACAAAACTATCCCTTAGGTCCCTTGGCCAAATTGTTATGGGTGTTAAGTATGGTTGTTAAGCACCCAGAATGGTTGTCACACTAGCCTGATATATCACAACTATACTAAAATTGTGTCTTCTGAAAACAACCTATATGTTATTTCTATATCATATTACTTGATTTGTGTTTTTTCCATTTTAATTTTATGCTACCCTAAAATATGTATACATGCCCTCCATCAAGAATCTTACTGATATTTAAGTACATAGCACAGAAAATATCAGTAGAAACAAAGACATACAAGTAGTAACTACAAGTTACCAGTAGTAACCAGTAGATGCCAGTAATAACTGGATAATGAATGATTGCTAATTCAGTCAATAAATGTGTGAAATATCACTTAGGATTGTGGACACCTGTTAAAAAATCTGTTGAAACTTCAGATTTAAAGAATCAGTAAGTATTTGAGTATATTTCTGTGAGTTTATGCCATGTGTAATACCAAAGAAGACCCAAGCCACACATCATTTTCTAAGTATCATCCTATCAGATCTTCCTATGATATAATACTGTACCAGAATTCATTTTTAATACTCATTTTAATTTTTTAAAACTAACTTTAATACATTTCTTTTTTTGGTAATTTAATGTAATTTATTTTCTTTCTTTCTTTTTTTTATTGATGTTTTCTGTATTTCATACATCATTTTTCAATTCAGTTCAGGCATATTCCCCTTTCCTTTCCCCCCACCCCACACTATCACAAACCCAGATCATGCATTCTGCCATAACTATCCTGCATCTTTCTCTCATCTTTCTCTCTCTTTTTTTATATTTAGGAATTCACATTTTCCTCCATTAATTTTATATTACTCTAAAATATGGATACATACTCTCAACCCATATACAGTAATTACAGAGTCTGAAAATAATTGGTGGGTGGATTTTAGAGCCTGCTGAGAGATTCACATTTTAACAACATATTTGCTTTCAGATAAACAGAAATATAACCATAATGTCATTCATCTTGCTTTTGTCTGGGGGATTTGATGTTAGCATCTACAAATGAGGGAAAACATTCTCTGTTTGTCTTTCTGGGACTGTGTTACTTCAGTCATCATAATGGCTTTGAGCTCCATCCATTTACCAGCAAAGTTCATAATGCCATCTCTCTTTAACTCTGAATAATACTCCATTGTGGAGATGTACCACATTTTGGTCATCCAATCATCTGTTGAGGGGCATTTGGATTGGTTCCAGCTCTTTGCTATTGTGAAGAGAGCTGCAATAAACATGGATGTACATGTATATTTGCTGTGGGATTAGTCTTTGAGTTATATACCCAGGAATGGTATGACGGGGTCAGGTGTTAGGCTCAATCCAAGTCTTTTAAGAGTTCTCCACACTGCTTTCCATAGTGGTTGTACAAGTTTACATTCCCACCAGCAGTGGATCAGTGTTCCCCTTTCCCCACAACCTCTCCAACATCTGTTGTCTTTTGTTTTCTGGAACTTAGCTAGCCATACTGGAGTGAGATGATATCGGAGAGTAACTTTAATTGGCATTTCCTTAATTATTAATGATGTTGAACACTTTTTAAGATGTTACTCTGCCATCTTTAATTTCTTACTGGTGAATTCTCTGTTCCACTCTTTACTCCATCTTTTGAGTAGGTCATTTGTCTTCTTACTTCTTTGTTTTTTGAGTAGTTTGTATATTCTTTTTTTTTTTTTTTTTTGCCTTTTCGAGACAGGGNAGACGCCAGGAGAGAGAGCAGCCAATTCCTCATGTAATCATTTAGACAAGCGGATGAGCGAATGTATAGGAATTTTTTCTGTGTCATCTTTGTGATAGTGCGTGATCAGAGATCAGTGTGAACAATGTCCTGACACAACAGAGGAATTGAGACTTAAAATAAATAAAAGGAACGCATGAGGAAATATGACTTACGAAAAAGGAGAGACCAAACACACAGGATCGGAAAAAGTGTCGCAGTACAGTGGACATGTTATGAAGAACACTGAACCAGGGAGGACATTTGGAAGCACATATCCCAAGAAGTAGCATAGAACAGGACTGCAGCGCATTTATGCGTGGTATACACAAAAATCCGAAACAGATTAATGAATATGAGTCCATTGTACTACATTACGACTAGTTACAAATTACAATGGATCCCTCACAATGTAGATATGTACCTATTCATACAGAATCACAAGAACGCTGAAATATTAATACAAAAAGGAGAAAACCACAATTAAAAAAGCTACCGTATAATATAAAGGCACGGCATGACTAGAGCCGATACATATAATAAGGGGGACATGATCTGGCACGTGGTTGTGGTGCGATATGAACCACAATGCATAGGTCATAAGGCGTTGAATGATCCGAGAACATTTGTTATATTGGGCATGGGATTGACACTTCACCACACTGTAGGAGGTCATAACGGGGGTCATCGTATTCAATACGGCATATATGTATATGTTCCAGAACTATGAGTTCTTATCCCACCTGAGAAATCCATCTCTTTCAATATGGTTATTACTCAGGATTCGCCTCCACAGAGGCATATCCACATGTAATAAAGGTACACTAGAGGCGCAATAATGCCATCAGCAAATTCTTTCGTGAGGTGTACAGTATAATGACGGCTAGTGATCAGTTTAATGAAAATATATCAATATGTAAAAACCTAGAAGAGCGCCCGAGTATGCACTAGGTGTAAATAGATTGTAGATGCATCTAGATCAGATCATCACGATCTGGTAAGCGGTAAGACAATTGGGTCACACAAGCCATTCTTCTAGGAGACACCAATAGACACAGCATTTGAATGACTTTAAATGGTATCAGATACGTCGTTAGGAAACGATGTCCGCTAATCAGTATAGGCATGAGCGTTTGATCGTAATAGAGATCGAGTAGTATTCATTGGGATCATCTAAATACATGAAATGTATAACGGTTCAATGGCACAGGGTGAACCAATAAGCGATTATGTAAGTATGATAACACATGTCATATAATCACAGAAGACATAGAACGAACTATACAGAAAAGCATGGATAACATGGAGCGGGCCACATCATTTAGAACACTGTTAAGTTATGATAAAGTGTCCTACATGGAGATACAATCAATGCATACATGTGGTCTTATGAGAAATCATGTAATCCGCCACCCAGCTATTTATGTATAGATGCAGGCCACTAGTTGCAAATAAAGGGAAACACAACACAATCTAATTGAAGATAGGATGTCCAACAATGTATGAAATATAATTTAAAACACAGGCATCCGTATATCACGCGTATACCAGGAGATCTGGGTTTAGGTAACTTATATCGAGACACGTCCACACAATGTTAATGTCACATAATGCGGGACGCGAATTAATTCGGAGAACAGTATCATGTACTATCATAAGCATGCACTTTACCACATGTTTATGGGCATTGTGTTAGGACCACAGATCCCAACCAGGCACATCGAATCGTTTATGATCAGATCACACATGAATAGGCCTAATCCCCACATGAAGATATAGGCAAGGTCACGAGAAAATAAATCCATTCCGCCATGAGCATTGAATAGACACACTTTTCACATGTGATCGCTATAGAGGACAGTCACTCGACAATCGTTGCTATGTTAGGCATTATCCCACTTGTATACACGTGCCAGGGCGAAGCTGATCCGAGACAGTTGTATAGGGGTACTTCAGTTCAGAAATTCGAGACATGCTCGCGACCACCTTTATAGGTATACGACTTAGAAACACGTAGTTATATCAACATTCAAGTTGTCCACAGATCTATACTATGCCATGCATCCTTGCTCCACCATGTTAGTGGTAATCTGTGCTAAATGATTGCCTTAGCATGTTGTGTAGCCACTCAGCAGCAACTCACAACCCACCGACCATGAGATAACTGGTTGAACCAGAATCATGCCTGAATGTTTAATCCAACTTCCCAAGCATTATGAAATAAGACAACAACAATCTCACCACGTAGATTCAGCTATGATCAACTGGAGGGTGTCAAAGTGTACACGCATGATCCCCAGTATGTATGGCATAATGATCTCAGAACATGACGGTGTACAGGAATGATTCCCTTATGTATGTATAGTTATGATCAGAATATTCACGTATAAGTTTGATCACAACATTAATGTATATGCATGATCGCTACTTGTAAGAATAGTCATGACCCCACATGTAAGTGTAGGCAAGATCAGCAAACAATACATGTAGAGAGGGTAGCTATGGATCTGCCTCATTCATGTATGTAAATTCCCTAACCAGCATGATGTAGAAATCCAAAAGTATAGCATGAATCAGAACATATATGTATACGCATGTTCCCCACATGGATTTATAAGCGTGATCTGAATATTCATGTACAAGCATTTTCCCCACATACTGTAAGCGGGATGTTATCCATACTGTGTGTATGCATCATTCCTCTATATAGTATATTAAGAGCGACGATCAGCCTTAAAAGGATAAAATGTATAGAGATTATCGTTGCCAATCTAGGTATAGGGCCATGGACAAGAGACAGAGGAACCATGTCCTGACACACCACAGACAGGGGTCAACGATTGAGACAGGGACATGAATGAGAGCCAGCCAGGGTTCCATACAGTGGACATGTCTGAGATCATGCAAACAATGACAGAGACATTGGACACGTATCGGAGACCAGGCGGGTAGACTGGGACCAGGTGTATAACACATGAATCGCAAACATATTCTATCTAAGAATTTATTCACATAGAATGCCCACTATCATGTACCATATGGAAGGAGCACTTTACTTATCCAACCATCATAGCACGTAAATGGCAATCAGATCAGCAGTCATACATATATAGGCTGACTGCACGTGTGTAGCAATGACCCACATCATGTATAGGTGTGAATGCAGACATTTTTATTGGCAAGAAATCTCTCACATGTAAGTATAGTCATGTTCCCCGCATGTATGTATAAGAAAGTTCCCCACACTTGATATGTAATAATGGCATTATCCCACATGTATGTATAGGCATAATCGCCTCATGTATGTATGCGCATGATCAGAAACACATGTAAAGGCATGATCCCCACATGTATGTGTAGACACGATCAGAACACACATGTAGTAGCATGTTGCCCACATGTATGCATAACCATGATTAGAACATCCATGTATAGGCATGATCAGAAAACATATGTATATGCATGATCCCCCCATGGCTATCTAAGCTGATCCTGAATAATACATGCACACAGGCATGAATTCCCACAATGCAAGTAAATAGGCATGAATTCCCACATGGTTGGGGTATAGTTTATCGAATCGCGACGCAATGCATGTATTGCGCATGAATGCAGAACATACATGTTTTGGGCATGTCCCTCACATGTATGTGATAAGGGAGTGTTACCCATTTGTGTGTAATAGCATGATTCTCTCATGTATATTTAGACACGTTCAGAGCATAAATGTATAGGTATTATCGTTGCATGTATGTATAGGCATGATCAGAACACATATGTCTGTAGGTATGATCCCACATGTATGATCAGAACATATATGTATAGGCATGATCCCCACACGTATGTGTAGGCATATATGCATCATGCTAAAGTGTATGGCGACTGAAGGCATGAACATATTATGTATAGGCATGAACCCCACATGTATGTATAGGCAGGATGAGAACAAACATGTATAGGCATGGCGTTCCCATTTATGTATAGGCATGATGATCCCAACATGGGTGAATCGGCATGATCCAACTATGCATGTCTTATCATGTTGTCCACATGTAAATAATGATATAAGCGAGGACCGCCCCCCAACGCCCCTGAAACGGAGAATGTGACACATGAATAGTAAGATTTAGGGCACATGAAGGTATCTCAAGCAGTGTCTGTAAATATAGAGCCTCGATACCCATCAATACGTAGATAAAGATATGGAATACACGGCTAAACATTATTATCGTTATCTTTTCCTGGAATATCAGAAAAAATGAGCATGTAATTACCACAACTACAGATTCAAGACGCATACAATGGTACATACTCACCGATCCCATATATAACTAGTCACTATGATCATCGCCAATATATGTTATGCAGCAGCCATAGGACGATGAATCTAGTAAACCATGGCAATGTATATGCGAGCATCGATTACCCGACCCATCGTATGTGTATAACGGTCAGATTGCATGCGCTAACATGTATGACTAGTAAGGCATGTCAAGAAATAACTGATGCCTAACAATGTGGGTCTGAATAAAAAACATGAAATGTAAAAGGCATAAAATTCCTACTCTGTAAGTAAGAAGTCATATGACCCCACATGTTATGTGTAGGCATGATCAGAACATACTTGTAAATTTATCATGATCACCTGCTTATGTCATCACGGCATGACTCAAGAAAACAGGGAAGACCTCGAGGAAAAAGAGGGCCCACGTCACTTAGCAGAGATGTCCACTCTAGCGTATATGACATGATATCGCCCACTGCATCGTATTCAGAAACTAATCCACCTCCTTATTACAATTGGAATGCACATCGACATGTAATGTGGTAACTAGGAGGAATAAAACAGAACATAATTATGCTAATAAGCGCATATGAAATGTCCCCACATGTAAAGTTGTATTGACAAGGAATCCCACTACAAGTATGTTATGATACAGATCACACATGATACTAGGCCTAACCTCTCACCATGGGATATAAGGCATGGATCCGAAGTATCCAATGCATGAAAGCACACATAGCCCACATGTACGTATAGGGCATTGCCCCCTACCACATTTTAGCTTCTAGAGACATTTATTACCACTTTTGAGTATAAGAACAGGCATTGATCCGGAACATGTACTCATAGCTTAGCTCAAAAATGGGTACAGTACATGTATTCGGGCATGCTCCACCACCCCTTTATAGGTTAGATTAGAACCTGTAATATCACGTTTGTCCCAACATGTATATATAGGTATGATGTCCACATGTATGTAACGGCATGATATTCACAAGTGTGTTTAGGCATGATCCCCACAATAGAAGATAAGGTATGTCAGAAACATGCAGTATTACCTGAACAGTAACATTCACATATTAGCAATGATCCCACAGTGTAGTACAGCACGCATGACCCCATTGCAATGCAATAAGGCAGATCAGTACAATCACGTGTATAAACGATAGATTCCCAAGATAGTTGATGTGTAGGCATGATTGCCTCAAAGTAATGTTACTGGATATCAAATATTTAATATAATAGCACTGTAATAATTAACGATTCATGATCACATGACATTTAGAATTAATATGGACGGACACGAAGAAATCGTACTACTTGTTAAGTATAGTCAATGACTTCCCACATGTAGTGTACCCCATTGGACACTTATGTTTCGTAGTGCCATAGAATTCCAAGAACAAATACAATGTGAGCATGGTGCCCACTGAGGTAAGCATGGAATTAGAACATCAAAGTATCAGCATGATCAGACATGAGATAAATGTATAGATCAACAGTGCCAGACATGATTTCCACAGAGTGGCAATATATATAAGCATGAATCTGTAAATATTTCTGTTAACCAAGCTAGACCAGGGCATGTCTTAATCAAGTCTCCCAAGCATGCTTAATTGCCATAAGAGTATGCAGGTTCAGACCTAGTGTACAGCCATGGCATTTCCTATGAGCGTGGTGTAATCAGTACTTATATGTCGGCATCAAGTTTGTAATTGAATTGTACTTTGAGAACACGATCAATATCAGCGTAAAGATGAGATACATAGAGCTCAGCGCAATTAACGTGCGGGCATTCTAATAGTGGACTTCCCAAGTTAGCAAGCGTAGAGAGAACTAAAAGGCAATTATAGCATGGATGAATCAGAGACCAGTGGAAGGACTGAACACAAAAAAAACAGGATTGGAGACAGAGGACGATGAATCGAGACAACGCAGGATGTCATACGTGGATCATGTTGGCAGACTGGTAAGACGGCTGAATCAGGGAGAAAAGATCAAAGATGAACTCCAGTCGAACAGACACCTCTGGCGCGCGGCGAACGCGGACGAATCAGTTAATCACCAACATGATTAAGGAAACTGACCCACAGTAAAAATTCATGATCCCACATGTACGTATAGACAATATCTGAGTCACCACACCTATAGGGATACAAGCACGGCATGTGCCACCTAATATACGGCTGAATAGAGCATAAATATAATATGCATGATCTGCACGTGTGCATGCATATGCCCCACGTGTATTTATAGGTGTGATCAGAACATATTTTATTGCAGAATCTACCCATGTATGTAACAAGTCATGATCTCTACACCCTCGGGCGCAATCGTTAGTATAAGATATGTTCACATTTAAACACATTGAATGTATAACAATTGGGGGATGACGATATTAACTGCATCCCCGTAAACACATGTATGTTTAAAATAAAGGCGACATTCCTCACTGAAGTAAGGGGCGTAATCGCCAACATGACCATGTAGTTGCGCATTGAATTTCAAGAAATACAGTTGTAAGACGTCTGGAATGAATATTCTCACTACATGGTGATATTCGTAGTTAGTTGCATCATCACGAAATAATCAACCAATGTAGTAAGGCCATAAAAGCATAAAAAACACAAAAAAGAAAGACAGTAATAGTATTATATATGCGCATCAGTAAAAAAAGACAAACAATACCAGTCACAGTAAATAGGGAGGGCATAAGACTCCAAGTAAGAAGAACAGGTAATGTATAAGATTTCAATTCAACTGAATCCCCTCAGACGCTCCATGGCTATCTAAAAGAATGAGTACACGTGAATATTACAAAATAGCACACCAAGGGCATGCATTCTCACAGGCATGGGCCAAAAATGAGAAAGGAGTGGAACACATCACTAAATACAGAGCGCAATTGAAGACTTTCGCGCAATGGACTTGTATCTAGTTTACGGATCCGAGCATGCTACTTTGTATTGGCATGATCAGAAACCAATAACAACTGTTTTGGCATAGAACATCCCTTCCGACACGCCTGGACGTATGTATTAAAACTTAGTTGGTTTTGGGGGAAAGGGAATGTTAATCAGCATGATGCTGTAGTGACACTTAGATACCATTGAATATTACACCACATTATGTATTATTAGGCAATATGACACAGCAAAGCAGAGAAATGAAATGGCAATTGGGAAAGTATGATTTAATCATATAGACAAACACCACTAAGCGGAATGAAGATCAGCCAGGAGTCTCTTGAATTCCACATTAGTAATCAAAAGCTGCATCTCTAAATGAAGTTCACACAGTAACTTAATAACAATAATAGAACCACTCACCTATATAGCCTAAGTAATTAGAGTTAGATGAGAGAAGCTATGTAGAGAAGAGAAGAGAGAGATAACTGACTCCACACCAATTATACAAATGTATTAGTATATATCTATGATGAAAAGGCGAAACTATCAGCAACTACGAGAGAACAAGAAGACATACAGACGAAACTGAAGAAGAAAAAACCAATCTGAACACCAACATAAACAAGCCATAACATGATGCGACGAGGACGAGTATAAGCGGTCATTGTGCACAGAAAAATATGATACCCGGGCTTGGGTGGGGTGGACGGACATGGAAAGGGGAAGGCGAACTCGATCGTTCATTGAGGAAATATTACTGACTTAAGGAACATAGTTAATGAACAAAAATAAAAACAAAAAAATGAATAAAGTAATACCGAAAAAAAGAACAGACTTTTGTCACAACCAACATTTGAACAACCAAGAGAAATGGATAAAGCGACATCCTATATAGTAAATATAATATATGATATTATAAAACAAATGTAGCCTGAGGAAAAATCAGTGTACATAAAGTACAAAACTTAACGAACAAATGCTTAGATAATAGGCAGAATTATTAAATGACTCTGATAAATGTCAAAAATACACCAAAACACAGCGAGTACGAACAAAGAGCAGATGTTTACGTTCAGTAAGAATTGCTCCCGTATTGGGAGAATAGGATTAGCCCGCCGGAGTGACCATAGAGTCGACTGATGCGCGCCCTCAGCGCCAAGGTAGAGATGAGTGGGAGCGCCTGAGCGAAGAGCTAGCTGTTGACTTTCCAGTTTGATGAGAATAAGACAACAAACTTATGACCCGATGTAAAACAATCAAGTGAGGAAACAGTTAGAATAACAGTAGTGCAGTACTGTCACTCGTTACCACCTGACTTTTACATACCCGCACGTTCTTGGAGTCGTGGACGGTGTGGTCTGATAGGGATTTTACTTGCACGGCGTCGACTAAGTTTCGCCGTCGGTCGTGAGAGTACAGGCATCGTGATTGGGAGAAGAGTATGAATTTCTGTATCACTTTGCTAACCCAAAAGGTAAGATTGTCGATGTTAAGCAGTAGCGGTTGTTGCCTAAGACATACAGCTAGATTAAAAATATAAGTACCATTGTAGCATTAGAAAGAACTAATCCAGAGGCGAATAAACTAATAAAAACATGATATAAAAAAAATCAAGATCAACGCTGATTTGCAAAAGATCTCTAATATCATAATACATTAATAATAATGTATCAAAATCCCATAATTTTTAAATAATCACAGGACTTAAAGATATTTGTGTATATATCGAAAACCTTCAGTAATTTAAAAAGATTATATATTGTAACAAAAAGCATTTAAAATGTGAACGGATTAAAGTTAATTAATAACTTGTGTCATTTAAGTATGCTGGATATTTACTACCTAGAAATAATAAAGTTTACAGAAAAGCACTATTTTATGAGTAGCTTAAGGGAGATGAATGTATAAACAGAATAGTGGCATATGTGAGAGAATTAAAAAATATATTTTTGACCATTGGAAAAGTAAATAAGAAAACAATCAGTGATATTCAAAAGGCAAAGTCACATCTAACCCCTTGTTGATTTAGCAAAATAAGTCATGTCCCCAGCATACATTTATTGGATAAAGTCTCAGATACTATCGGTTCTAACTACTAATACAGTTGTCAATAGTAAAATGATGAGTCTGCAAATAAACGGTAAGAAGATGTCTTTATACTAATGAGAGAATTAGAGTTTTTGTACCATAAGACGAATGAAATGCTTATACACAAATACATTCAATACCATTTCACACAAAAGTAACTAACACTAGCTAATTTTAAAGTAAATGTTTCAGTTAGCTAACAAGCGTGCTCAATAATATAAAGACATCTATGGGGGGAAATTCATTCTCTCTCCTCCTCTTTGTCTTTTTTTATACCGATACATAAAATACACGACAATGAGAATATTTGAAGATTCACTGGGAGCATATCTATCTTTATGTTCTCCAGAATTTAGTTGCCAATTAGTGGTCATCCCGATATACATAAGAGGTAGCATGTGTCGGAAGGCGATGATTGGCAGAGCTTTGCGGACGCGTCCCATCGGCTCGGCCGGTGATACTACAACAGCACCACAAACACTCTCTCTTTCGCAAGTCCTGTCATGAAGCTAGCACACTCTATGGCCTCAGGAAAACAGGCAAAGAGCACTAGGCAAAAAAAAAGAAAAAAAAAGCTATAGGCATCACTAGTGTCATTAGGATGCAGAATTTCTCATTTCAATATACTTGCAACACAGTACAGACACCATCCAAAAAGTCATTCGCCATTTCATGGCATGATTTCCATACCCAGTGCAGGGGAATGTGAAACATAGTAACAATCAAGTATACATAAAAAAAATCAATGGTCAAAAGACCGAGAAACTGAACACGAATCCACGGGTCTGCATTTATAACACAGAAATACTTGGATAGAGCATCACATCCGTACCTTCATTGTTAAAGCCCTAGAGGACAGGACTGAAAGGAGACATTACAACATAATCAAAGTAAGCCATAATAACACCCACTGCCAACACATCAATAAATGGAGAAATAATTGGAACTCATGTCCATGAAAGGCGGAGAACAGGACAGCTACCCTAGGTCACCAAATCCTCAAGCATAGTGCTAAAAACTTTGCTAGGCAATAAGACAAAGAGAAATTAAAAAGAGTATTGAACTGGAAAAGAAGAAGTCAAACTACCTTTTTTGCAGATGATAATGATAGTTTACCTAAAAGATTCTAAAAACTCCAACGAGAAAAACTTCCTAGAAACTATTGAGTTTTAGTAAAGTGTTTGGCTACAAAATTAACCTGGAAAAAATTGAGATAATCCTTTCTTTAACCAACAATAAACAAGTGGAAGAATGAATATAAGAAGAACTCCCCACTCACAATAACATCAAAAACAAAAAAAAAAAAAAAAAAAAAAAAAAAAAAAAAAAAAAAAAAAAAAAAAAAAAAAAAAAAAAAAATTTTAAACCCCTGAAGGAGGAGTTTGAAAATGACATCGAAAGATGGGAAGACCTCCCATGCTCATCGTGAATTGGGAAAAAATATACTATCAAATCCATTTACCCAAATTGAATTCACAGATTAACACAATCCCCAAACAAATCCCTAATGAGCTTCTTCATCAGAATTGGAGAAAAAGTTCCTTAAATCATCATATGCAAAACAAAAGACTACAAATAACTAAAGGACCCGGCTGTCGCCAATGTCTGGTCGCTGGAATGAAAAATGCTAAAGCGAGGGAGGATTGCCCAATCCAGACTTCAAGTACTACAGGTATATAAGGGCAAGTATCCAGTTAAGACAGGGCCTGGTACTAGGTGCAAGAAATAGACAGGTCGACCCATGGAACAAAAGTTGGAAGACCTAACTTGAGCTTCATTGAAACACATCCAGCTAGCCTCTATATGTCCAAACCAGTAGCAGCACAACCCTCAAGGAGGGAAGGAAGCCTTCACAATGTCTAGGCAAAAATGGATCATTCACTTGCGCGAGAGGTAGTAAGACAAACTCTATCCCCGACCTTCTCTTACCCTGTACAAAAGATAATTCTAGATGGATTAAAGATCTCAGCGTGAAGCCTGAAACCCTGAAGGTAATAGAAAAATTGGCAACATCCACAGAGGATGGCAAGAGGAAAGACTGTTCAGAATAAAACAAGGCAGCTAGCACGGGATAGTAGCAGCAATCGACAATGGACCTCAATAAAGAACGCAAACAAGCTTCTTGAAACAGTGAGAGAACAGCATCAGGAGAGGAAAAATAGGCCCACAGAGGGAGGGACGTTTATCAGGTGACACATCTTGACAGAGGAACGTCAAGCGCACGCCGTTTATATCCTATGAAGCACTCGGGAGCCACGGAGGCAGTAGGTGGATCTCTCGTGAGTTCCAGGTCCGCCTGGTCTAGAAGAGTGAGTTCCAGGCCAGCTGGGTCTACAGAGTGAGTTCTGTAGGTAGATTTTTTGCTTGCATCTTTGCCTGGTTTTGGTATTAGAGTGATGCTAGCTTCATAGAAGGACTTTGGGAGAATTTGCTGTTTGTATCCTTCTAAACAGCTTAAATAGTAATGGTTGTAGGACCACTTTAACTGTTTTATAGAACTCTGCCATCAAACCATCTGGGCCTTTTTTAGTTGGGAGGTTTTTTATTACATTTTCAATTTTCTCAAATATTATGTGTCTGTTTAAGCTGTCAATCTCTTCTTGGTTAAGCTTTGCTGGTTCCCAGGATTTCAGATGTTCATCCATTTCTCTTAGGTTTTCAAATTTAGTGGAGTATATATTTTTGAAGTATTCCTGTATGATTGTTTGGATCTTTTCTTTGTCTGTTGTGATGTTTCCCTTTTCATCATAAATACTATTGATTTGGAGTCTCTCTCTCTCTCTCTCTCTCTCTCTCTCTCTCTCATTAACTAGGCTAGAGGTCTCTCTATTTTGTTTATTTTTTTCAAAGAACCAACTTTTGAATTCACTAATGTGAATTCAAAATGTGTTATGTATTGTTTTCTTTGTTTCTATTTCATTGATTTCTGCTCTGATTTTTGTTATTTCTTCCTGTTTATTGGGTTTAGGGTTCATTTGTTGTTGTCTCTCAAGTGTTTTAGCTGCAGCGTTAGATTCTTTATTTGTTCCCTTTCTGTTTTTTGTTTTTTGTTTTTTTTATGTGGGAACTTAGCACTATAAAGTTCCCTCTCAAGACTGCTTTTAAAGTATCCCACAGGTTTGGTTGTGTTGTATTGTCTTTTGCATTCAGTTCCATGAATACTTTTATTTCTCTCTTTATTTCTTCCTGACCCATTGTTCAAGATTGTGTTGTTTAGTCTCCATGTGTTCTTGTAGCTAGTTGGGACTTATTCTAGTGTACATATTGACCTTTATTGCACTGTGGTCTGATAGAATGCATGGAATAATTTCTATCCTTTTGTATTTATTGATGTTTCTTTTGTGCTGCAGTATGTGGTCCATTTTGGAGAATGTTTTATGAGGTGTTGAGTAGAAAATATATTCTCTGTTATTGGGGTGGAATATTCTGTAGATGTCTGTGAGGTCTATTTGGTGTACTTTATTATTCAGTTCTGATTATCTCTTTATTTTTTTGTCCTGTTGATCTATCCAAGGGGCTCAGTGGGGTGTTGAAGTCTCCCACTATTAGTGTGTTAGGATTAATCTGTGTCTTGAGGTCCTGCAAAGTTGTGTTTATAAAGTTAGGTGCACCAGAATTTGGTACATAGACAGGTTGTGAAGTCTTCATGGTTCATTGTTTCTTTGACAAGGATGTAATGGCCCTCTTTGTATCTTCTTATTAATTTTACTTTGATATCTACTTTGAATGATATTAGAATAGACACTCCAGCTTGTTTCTTGGTACCATTTGCTTAGAATATTTTTCCACCCTTTAATTCTAAGGTGATGTGTGTCCTTGAGGGTGAGATGGGTTTCTTGTAGACAGCATATAGAAGTGTTCAGTTTCCTAATCCATTCTCCCAGTCTATGCTTTTTTTTTTTTTTTTTTTTTTTTTTTCTGGAGACAAGCATAAGAAGGATTCTGTTTCCCAATCCTTTCTCCCAGTCTATGCTTTTTTTTTTTTTTTTTTTTTTTTTGATGGGGGAGTTTAATGATCGTATTTAAAGGTTATTATTGAGCGAGTGTGTGCTTCCTTTATCTTATTTTTTGTTGCCATCTTGGTCTAGGTTTTCTTCTTTGTATGATTTTGTTGCTCTCTGTTTAATTGCTAGTGGATAGTTGCTTCTTTCTCTGTTTCTTTGGGTTGCTTGGAAATTTTCTGGAAGGTGTGGTTTCTTACACATGTATTCTTTTCCTCTTGTTCATGCTGTGAAAGATTCTTCTTTTCCCTTCAACTCTATTGAGATTTTTGCTGTGTATAGTAAACTGGGTTTGCATCTACAGTCGTTACCTGCTGGGCCTTAATTTGGTCACATTCTCTAGTTCCCTGTTTGCACGGAGAAGTCAGCTGTGATTCTAAATAGGTGTCTCCTTATATGTAACTTGTCTTTCTCTTGTGGCTTTTAGTTTTTTGTCTTTGTTTGCGCATCTAGTGTTTTTTTTTTTTTTTTTTTTTTTTTTTTTTTTTTTTTTTTTTGGTCCTTTTCGAGACAGGGTTCTCCTGTCGGCCCCAGCTGTCCTTGGAACCTTCACTCTGTAGACCAGGCTGGCCTTGAACTTTTCACAAAGATCTGCCTGCCTCTGCTCCAATTGCAGGATTATGACAGGTGTGCCCCCATGCTGGTTGAGCATCTAGTGTTTAACATTATATGGTGTGGGGAACTTTCTTTTTGGTCTTTCCAGTGTTCTATGTGCTTCTTATATTTGTTATGGTTATCTTTTTTCAGTTGGGGGAATTTTCTTCTAGTCTCCTGTTGAAGATCTAGTCAGTAGTGTTGTCTTGGGATTCTTTTCCTTCCTCTATCCCTATTGATGCAGAGGTTTGGTCTTTCACAGTATCCCACATTTCATAGTTGTTCCAACTTGTGTTTTCTTTTAATTTTCATAATATTTACTTGAGCATTCTAGTTTTCCCTGTTTCCTGCAGTTTTGAATTCTTTTTCTGCTTCTTCCATTCTGCTCTGATGCTTTTTCCCATCTTTTCCTGTGATAGATAAAGTTCAATTTCCTTTTTCATTTCATCCGTGGATTTTTTTTTTTTTTAGTGTTTCACTTCCTTCTGGAGGCTGTCATTCTCAACTTGTAGCTCCTTCGTTAGTTTTCATTTTCCTTTTCCTTTTTAGCCTGGGATCTTTTCCGCATTTCCACTTCCTTCTGCGGGTTTGTCATTTTTCTCCCGTTCTTCCTTCCAAAGGTTTTCATTATCTCCCTCTAGGTCCTTCTTGAGATTTTTTCAATCTCTCTCCTTAGTTATTTCCAACAAATTGGACATTATCACTCTCTTGGTACTTCTTCAGTTTTTCTCCTCCTCCCTTCAGTTCTCTAAATTGCTTTGAGTATGTCCACAATTTTTCTTCTAAAGTCTGTGTCTTGGTTCCTTCCAGGGAGATCTCATTGTAGAGTTTGGTGTAGGTTGGTAGCGTTCAGTGTGGATTTATTACGAGATTTTCCCATGTTGGTTTGTGCGTTGTGTGTTGTGGTTGTGTGTGTGTGTGTGTGTGTCTTAGCATTTGTATTTGTTTGTTTTATTTTTTCTTTGGGTTCTGATACCTCAATGTTGGCTATACAGGTAGATCCTCTGCACCACACCTCCACCTGGCTGTCTGTGCAGGTGGTGTTCTGCAGGACATGGGTGAGGTCCGCTTGCCCAGTGGGGTGCACATTGGTGTTGTGCTGTGTGGTGCACGTCTAACTCCACCCATGTCACACTGTGGGACTGGAAGGTTGGAAGGTCCCGGCTAATACCAGGCCTCCATGGGGCACAGGGGTTCCCAAATTTCCCAGGCAGGCAGGCCTCACCTGGTTTTTGCAGGTGGTGTTCTGCAGGACATGGACGAAATCCGCTCACCCAGCAGGGCACACACTTGTCTTGTGCGTGTGTCCAGGACCAGAAGGTTGGAAGGTCCCAGGGGGGGGGAGGCAATACCAGGCCTCCATGGTCACAGGGGTGCCCAAAGCCCCCAAGCAAGCAGGCCTCACCAGGTCTTTTGCAGGTTGGTGTACTGCAGGACACAGGTGAAGTCCACTCACACACATGATTTGTTGCTGTTTGTGGGTGTGGCTCATTTGCCCAATCGTTATGACGGGGATTATATAGAATATATATATAATATATTAAATATTATATATATAATATATATATATGAATATCTGCTCCCAAGCATTCTCTCGTTACCCCAAAAAGATAGTTATATGTAGTTAAATGAAAAATCCTTTGTTTGAGTGGTTTTGGATTTTGAAATTGGTACAATCATGTTATATCTATTTACTCAATATTCAGTGTTTTTTATGCTTCAGATTTTTATTATTAATTTGAATATTACATTTACTAAAGCTAACAAAGGGCACGTGTCTGTTAATGAAAAGAAATGCAAAAGAAAAATAAACAAGCTTACAAAATTTTGATTTCAGTACATTTGTGAAAAACATTAACTAAGTTATTTCCTCCCAGTTGAGGTCTTCATTACATTGGTTTTTTTTTTTAATATTTTTATTTACTTTGTTATTTTTAACTCTGTCTAAGATGTCTGAATTTATTTAAACTTTTATAAACTTTGGAGGAAAGTGAACATTCACTCACTATAAAACTATTGTGCTGAATTCAAAGTTTTGAAATTAGGAATCAATTTGGGGTAGGGTGTGCCAATTGTGGTAGTGGTGTGATCATAGATAAGTTGCTCAGTCTGCAGTAAACAGCTCTCTACCTTTGGTCATACAAACAAATTCCATTAAAGTCAGTGATTTCAATATTAGTAATAACAATATTGATATGAATTCTCAGGAAGAAAAATGTCAGCCAATCTATGAGGGAGATAAGTGGTGTGCTAACATTGAATATGATTATAATAAAATATGAACAAAATGTTTAAAAGGGTAATACATTCCAAAACATAAGGAAGATTAAACTCATTTTATGTTACTTTCCATCGTTGTAAAACTATTCCATTTTCAGTAAAGCAAAGCAAAGGAAGAAAAAGGCATTTTATTGTCTAGTGCTGTCCCAAATTCTAGTACATGAATTTTAACCTTTGAGTGATATTTTGAATATTCTTATGGAGGTCAGTTTCATTTTCTCACACACTTCCAAATTTGATATAGGGATCTTTATTCAAACGTGATTTTGTGTGGTTTGTGTGTTTGTGTGACCACACTGATGAAACATGGGGGAAGTAGGGGTTTAATGTCTTGGATATACAGAGATAAAGACATTTGAATTCAACAGAAAATTGTATTAACCTTTTGCATTTTTCTAAATCTATTTTGACAGTAAGCATTTTTTTTTTAAATCTTGGTTACATCTCACAGTGATTTGAAAAAACATTTATTTTGTAAGTAAACCATAGTAGAAACATTGAAGAATATAAGCATTGTGACCTCACATATCACACTCATATAGGAAAGGAATCATTCAAAATACACAAAAGCTCAAAAACTTAAATTTCTACATTCATTTGAAAAATGGAAAATAGTTTAAATTATGTTCTACAAGGTATAATTTATAGGAAAAATAAATTAATAGGATTTGATCAAACCTAAAGAATTTGGATCTGACAATGTCATTTTGAAAGGAATGAAAATTCAAGCTGGGAAAATATTTGCCAACTTAATATCATCAACAAGGGGCAATGCATATAAAGTACAAAATACTTCTCATATTTATAAAGCAGTATCAAAGTTTAAAAATGAAATAAATATTTCAAAGACATGAATCAATATTACCATTATATCTGCATAATTATAAAGAGATAGTGCTCACCTGTCTTTAGCAGCATTATTAGAAGAAAATAAATCAGAAGTAATTTCACAGTATTGGAGAATAAATATGTAAACCTGAATATTGATAGGCCTTTTAAATATATATATATATATTATCTATATATCTCTATATAATATATAACATTCCTGAATATACTTTTTATCTGTATCCAAAAAGTACTATTTTTCTTGTACAAAATTTATTTTTATTCCAAATAAAAAATTCTCTTCCTTATTTTTGAGCCATTCTCTATTTACATGAGTATTACTTATAATCATGTTTTTTAATCTACAATCAATACCACTGCTTTCTTGCTAAGTTAAACAGGTAATTAACAGGCATGTGATACCTTCACTGCCTGAGATTTTAGATTTTGGCAAACTGAGGGCTCCTAAACATAGAAACAGGATATTCTGACCTGAAGTTTTTCTGAATTTGTCTTTGAATTCAGCTAGAAAGAACTCTTTATAAGTACTCGTGTTTGTGTTTGTGACTAATTTTTATTTTCAGTACACCATGCCCCATATTCTACACTATTTCACTCTATTTCATTTTAAATGTATTATTAAAAAGTTTTCACACAATTGTCGTTTTCTTTTCTTTCTTTCTTTTTTTTTTTTTATGAAAACTGCAAAGGTTTCTATTTGTGCTCTGTGCACACACACTTTAATGAAACCAACGCAGTCATCTCCAGGGGTGATGCTACTTAAATGCCAGGCAGGGTTCGAAAATTATTTTAATGTTGAAAACAGAAACCAGCAAGTGAGATGTCGCTTTTCTTACTCCCCACTGTCTACTCACTTGCAGCTTCTCTTATTCGTCATGTAGATATTTGTAACAAATGCTCTCTGCATACATATATGTCTAAGCTGCAGGGTTGTGGATAAAACCTAGGGCTTTGTGCATACTAGGCAAACACGCTGGTGTGGTATTACTTCCATAGTCTAAAAAATTTTCATTTAGAACCAGACCCCCCCCACACACTGACTTGTACGTCTTGCCTGTCATTTGCTTTAGAGTCCAGCAATTGATTCTTGGATGTTCTCTACCACTCTTTCCTCTTCTCTCTCAGGTCTTGAGTTTTTCCCCAGATGTATTACTTCTTTGGATCTGTGAAGTCTTTGTATATGAACTGCCATTTAAGGAATTCCTGACGGGGGGGGTGGGCGCTGGGGGGGGGGCAGTTACAAATTATATAGATATTATATAATTATATGATATATCTATATATAATATATATATCTATCTGTGTCCCCCATTTCCCCCACCCACCAGAGCTAATGCATTTCTACCAAAATTGTTTTCTTCTTTCTCAGTCTTTCTCAATATTCCCATGACATACAATGAGTTTTCATCACATTCAAAGTCCTCCTCCCTCTTGAGCCCTTCTCCAATAACTCACCAAGGTTTCATGTCCTCTATAGATTTTAATGTTTTGTTTTATTTATTTTAATGCTATTTTTAACTGTCTTTTGATTTCTAATCTACTTATTTTCAATTGCCCCTGGGTGTGGCTTCATTCCGGAGGCTTATCCACTTGCCAGGCCTCACACCAGTAAAGAAAACGTATTGCTCACTCTTCCAGTGTCCATCAGTTAATACATTCTCAGCTAGGTCAAGGATATCCACTCTCCTTCCATATCCATGTTGGTCCCATGACTGGCTGGTTCGGTTCTTATGCATGCTGCTGTAAGCACTATGGGTTCCTATGTGTATCTACCCTGTGATGTCTAGACAACACAGATTCTATGTATTCAACTACTATCCCTGGATCTAACTTTTTTGTTCCTGTCTGCAATGAATTTGGATTACACTCACAATATTGCTTCCAATTTAGAACTGACGCCTTAGGGTTGTTTATTGCATCCATTGCTGATGTTTATGGTTTCATGTTTCTCACCATCTGCTATAAGATATCCTTTGCTGAGAATTAGGAAAATATATTCCAATTGGAATATATTTAGGTGTTAGGAAACTATGAATGTGACATGTAGGTAGTTCATATTAGAGTAATAAATCCAGTAAATATGAAGGCAAAAGGAAAGCAATAGATATGGGGGTTTAAGTGGTATTAATGTATTGAAGTTTAGGACAAAAGAAACACTAATAACAGAAATAACTAATATAAATGACCTTAATCTTTCATGTCACTTCCTTGCCCTGGTCTTAAAAATAGTATATGAACATAGTGTACTTGTTAGCATATTAAGCATTGGAAGGATCATTTATCTCATTGCAAACAATGAGATCTTGATGAGATCTATTCTTGATTGTTTGCTGGAGTGTTGCTTTAAGGATCAGTAAGTAAAACTTAATTGATAGATATGTTTCAGGTTTTTAGTTCCCCATTCCATG
Organism: Rhizomys pruinosus; assembly: GCA_009823505.1. Taxonomy (NCBI): domain Eukaryota; kingdom Metazoa; phylum Chordata; class Mammalia; order Rodentia; family Spalacidae; genus Rhizomys; species Rhizomys pruinosus. Next base: position 1,956,125 of record VZQC01003239.1, on the reverse strand, counting down.
CAAGACATATTTCCTTAATAAAAATAATGGATTCTTGTTATAGAGCACAATTCTGAGAGATCTTGATGAACAGTTTCCTACCCAAGTGGGTCAACTTTTGGCCTCAAGTTTAGTGCTGAGTGTCAAGCAATATTTGATTAGGGGCTGCCTATATTGTGGCATTCCTACAAAATACAGTAAAGAGATTATATATTTGTATTATATATACAAAGACTATTTACTGGTAAGTAATTATGTACTCACCTCCCTCAGGGGAATTTCGGTTATAGTCAGGTAGAATTTCCCGGTCACTTACGGTTTGTCAAAACTTTAAGGGGTTGGCTTATTATTGCTTCTCGACACACTGTTGTTCTCGTTTCTAAAGCCTAGGGGAAAAACAATCTGTGGAAGAAGGGACATTGTAGAATGTGATTGTGGGTGAATTGTGAGACTATAGCAATATATAGACTGGACTCTTATTGATCAACATGATTGTACCTACAAGCCCCCTCTAGCTGGACAGTGGGGCCTTGGGCTGTATAGTTTGGCCCAAGCTTTGCAAATTGGTTTTTACATGAAGGAGCTTGTATTCATTACTTATATTATTATGTAAAAAATCAAATAAAACAGAATGACTTGGTGTGGTATTAGGAGAAAGATGCCCTTTTGTTCTAACGACTCAGGCGTCATAAGGGAAACTTTACCCCTAGTTAAACAGAACGTGGACCAGAGAGCCAGGGAACACACTGAAGCCTTTACTATTATAAGTCCCTCTTTTCCTGGTCTGCATGGATCACCACTCTCTTAATCGTAATAACAGGACCCCTCTTCCTGCTACTTCTTGGAGATACCATAAGCCCCTGTGTTCTATATTGCCTAATTATATGTATAAACAGAAGGATCAACATTTAACACACTGGCATTTTACGCCCAATATCAACCCCTAGCCTAATATGAGTATGACTTAATGATTTGGTCAATATATTCCCTAGCCATTGGGAATGTGGTAACCAGAGTGATTTCATTTTGTTTAAGACAGCCATCTTAAAGACCTGATTTGTCAGCAGCTTTTAAGTGGTAAACATCTCCAGGATATTCTAACTGCAATAACAACACTTTCCCCTGTGAAAGATGTTAGTGACTGATAACTGCTTGTGCTGGACATGACAATGCTTTTACATACTGAACTGGGTCTAGCAGTGACAGTATGCAAAATATCTGAATACACAAGCCTGGCATAAGATAGAGCCAGCTAAAATCTCAGCATGGATGAGGAAGAACTTATGAAGTCCCACCACTAACTGAGGAGCCATTTGTATTTTATGCATTCTTTAAACATTTTTATTGATGCTTTGTCCATTCATACATCATTTCCAATTCAGTTCAGGGCATATTTCCCTTTCCCTTCCCTTCACCCCCCACCCCTTCCCAGATAATGCATTCTGCCATAACGATCCTGCATCTTCTCAGTTTTTTTTCTCATTTTTAGCTATAAGTGCTCATCCATGAGTACAAGCATCCTCAATATGAAACCAGTTTGCCGGCTGTTGTGCCCAAACTCCCACAGCCCAACCATCCCGCTGGGGGGTGAGGGGTTGTATGTTCAACCAATAGTTTTACAAATGAGGTCCCAGACTACCTTTGCTGTAGTTTCACATTCACCCAAATCACAGCCATTACATTCTACCCATGCCCCATTTTCTGCAGATTGTTCCCTGGCTTAGAAAAGGGGCACGGTGGATGAGAAGCAAAACAGTCCCACTCTCTCTGGAGCTGTTGTCTTGGACTCTGTCAATTTCTGGCTGTTTCCTTCATGGGCTGAAAGTTTTGGTCCAAGGCTTAACCTTTCAATCCTACTAATGAAGCACAAGCAATTAGATAGTTATGGTAGGTACTTTGTTATAGACACATATGTTTGGATGATAGTTAATCCATGAATTACATTTTTCTGTTCCTATGACAGGGTCTTCCTGTGGCTTGTAACATCTCCTAACCTGTGAAGGGATGTAAGCTTGTGGCCATCAGCCATAGGTTATTCCTCCAAAGAGGAGAGCCAATAGCCAATTAGGTTTGGATATACAGGGATATGGTGGCCTCTGCTGCACAGTATTTCAGGGCAGGTGAGGTGTTGTAAGCTGGTTGCTGACGGTGGATTCTTGCTTGACTCAGGGAGGACCCATATTTGCTTTATTGGTTTAGTGGGCCTTGGTAACACTCTCTGTTATTCCAGAGGCCATCTGTACACTTGCCCTTTTGTGATCTCAATACGTCTTTCCCATGTTAACGTCAGGGCTTTGGCCGATGGCCTTATCGCCTCTTCTTGCAGGTATCCCAGTCTTAGAGCAAGGAGCCTTTACTTTTGTGGGGACTTGGATCCCTGGCCAACAATCTCCCTGGTACAATTGACTGCATCAGAAAATGGATGAAATGGTGAATTGGAAGGGGGAGGGGTGGGGAGAGGGAATTGGGGTGGCTATCGACTAATGCTATATAATTGACGTAGTCAACAAGTAACACAGTTTGCCTAGGACCACTTTCTACAGAACGGGTTTTTATGACTTAGTAAAAGTAAATCTGTGTATATTAAACAAACATTGTTTTAAAGCCTCTGATAAAAACGGTAAATGCATCTGAGTTAATTGGAGATATAACTTGATGTTGTCCACATTTGTTTCCAGTAAAAATCTGTATAACAATAAACTTGGGATTGGCACATACAAAATGTTCTCTATAATTTTATGTTGTTACAGTATCACCTTGTAGCAATCTCTTTAAGATGATTTAATGTAAAAATTAAGTTTCTTCCCAAGTTAATCATCTATAGTCACCCAAAACAACAACATGGCGTAATTATGTATATTTTGATTGAAATCTGTTGCCTTGATTCCACCCTATGCTTAGTATAATACAACGTCTTCTGGAGACTCCTGGGTCAAAAAAAAAAAAAGGGGGGGATACAGATCGACATGAAACCTTTCGTCAAAACATTGTAATTCAAATCTTAAAAGTAACTATGGGGAAAAGATTTGTGGGTTCAAACAGGACAAAATGTCACCAACTTAATGGTCGAGAAAGAAAAGATACAGCATTTGCTTTGCATTGAGTAATATGTCCCAGAAAGTGCCAACTGAAAGGTTGACCGTCTGAAATGAAAGAACGAACAGCCTCAGATTGCTATAAACATCGAACCCCTCAGTGGGATATAATTATAACAACTATTTATAATGAGTCCTATTGCAAACTACCTTCTAGGTGCCACAACTGTTTTGCTATGCGCGACTTTCTTGCCGCCCCCCCCTAGAAAAAAGAGAAATATGACGATGATGCGGTTGTTCTCCAACTGTAAAATTGGAGACAACTATTTATCGAGGTAATCTCTTCTCAAACTGGTAGTGTTTGGGCACAAAGGCCTGCAGATAGGTTTTGATGAAGGATGCTTGTACTCATGGATTATCACTTATAGCTAAAAAATGAAAAAAAAAAAAAAAAAAAAAAAACTGAGGAGAAAGATGCAGGACAGTTATGGCAGAATGCATGACTGGGATGGGGGTGGGGTGGTGGGTGGTGGGGGGGAAGGGAAAGGGAAATAAGCCTGACTGAATTGGAAAAAAAAAAAGTGTATTGCAATGCACAAAGCATCAATAAAAATAATTTAAAAAAAAAAAATACTGGTTAAAACGCCTGTTTAATTGACTAATAGACATAAGACGTGTGAAAAGGATTTTCTCTGTTCAGAAACCAAATCTAATACTAAAGGCTCCTGAAAGCTATGACTTAAGCAACCATTTATTAATACAGGGAGCTCTGACATCAGCCATGGATTATTTATGCTATTGAGAAAGGGAGGGAGTAAGGCTTATTGGATTTAGATGTACCCATGTATAGTACATGTTCCTACCCCACTGCACACATTAGGCAGAACCCGCAATTCATGTGTGCTCAAAACAAAAGCACATGAAAGTTGAGGAAAGAAAAAAACAGTGGGGGGAGGAACAAGAGGGGACTTGTGGGAGAGACGAGAGAGAATGGGAGGTAAATTTGGTTAAATACATTTTATCTGCCTGTATGAAAATTTTTGAAAAAGCTCTTTTCTAAGATAGTATTTTTGTTTTGTCAACTTCCTTGAGTGGAAAGCAGAATTAATTAGTTCAATTAGAAGTTTACGTGGGAAGGTATTTTATTCCCAGGGTAGAGAACAGTTAGTATTTAAAGAACATTATTAGTTTTTACAATAGGGGATATTTGAGAAGGCAGTTAGCAATGCTTCAAATAAAGTGACCTTAAATTTTTTTCTTCCTGTACTTTCATTTCTGCAACCAGTCATCTAACTATACGTATTAGATTTAACTTGATTCACTGCAGGTATGAAATATTTTGTCTAATACAAGTTTATTCTTTTAATTATGTGTGTTTATATGACTACAATTTAACTGATCACATAAAAGCAGACTAAAAAGTAATTACTTATATAGTAGAGTGATTGGTAAATATTATTATTTTCAGTTCATCATCCCATTTAAATCTCAATATTATTAAGGGCTCTTATACATGTTGACTCTATTAAAATATTTCAAATACATGGATTCTTAAGATTTCCACTCAATTTTATATTCATGATAAAAAAGTTCAGGATAGAAATATTTAAGTTGTTTTACATCTTATCCTAATCGTATTAAAGTTTTCCTGCTTATATGTATCACATTTTTCTTTTCTATTAGTTTCCTATTATTGAGACTTCACTATGTAAGTGCTACCTGTTTACAGCCTTAGCGAAACAATGGCAAGCGGAGAAGTATTGAGAAGTATTTTATGTAGTCTAAATTTGAACTCATATCTTAGCAACTCCATGTCCTTCCAAGTTAAAATTAGTAAATTAATTATTTGAGTAGTTCAGCTCCCAAATTTCTATGAGTGCATCTAACTCTATTTTTGATCTTGTTTTCTCATTAATTTTCATGATGAAATGTGTCTATTCATAGGTATCATGTTGTGATTTGATACATCTATGTTTGTGTAATGCTAAACTAATGGAACTTTTTTCTATAAATATGCATCAATTCTTCGTGGTTATTACAGTAAAAATGATTTATCATCATTTATTTTTAAACAAATTCTTTCAAGTGGCTTTCTAGTTTTTAATCTTGTTTCTGTGAGACGATATTGTGGCTGCTTTTAAAATAACTGGACGCTATTGTAATAGAAGAATAACTGAAAGTATACTCTTTAATATTTTAACAGTAATGTTACATTTTTCTGAATATTATAGCATAATAAACTTATATTATTTCATATGTGTCAAAGTCACACCTTGTTCACGTTCCAGAATGACTATTGTTAGCAAATACTAACAGTCTCCTTTTTATAAGGAATTAGTTTGCTTTTATAAGTATTCACCTAGGAAATGATTGAAGTAGAGCTGCTACCCAAAATAATTAAATGCTGTTTCTACATGAATTAATGGGAAAATATCATTGGAATCTTTACTCCCAAACACCTACTCATCAGGCAAAATGATTTTTGCATAAAAAAACTATAATACGAATAAGGCACTCGTCTGAAATTCAGCTAGGAACAACTGATGGTTTTCATTTTTGGTTTATTCACATAAAGTATGAATTTTGATATACTATCATTTTACCTAGTTAATAAATAAATTGTGTTCAACAATATACGGTGTGTTGCCATCAAAATGTATTGACTGTTCAAAAATTTATCTAGTTTCAGCCATAAGAAAATATGAAAAAGAAAAAGAAAATAAGCATGAGTACATATTTACACAAGTACACATACTCTTATTAGAAAATACTAAATGGAGGAATCATGCCAGGAAATCCAAAATAATGACAAATTGTTGATCTACAGATAATAACCAGATAAACTGTTCTAAAATAATTTGATTATATAATAATACTTGATATGCATTATTATTTGAATCATGGCCTGAAATAAAGAATAAATACATACAGAGCCAACAGCAATTATGTATTACCCAGTTAAGATCTAGACCAAATTTAGGATTGTTTTTACATCTACCTTAAGGGCAGAAAACATAATTTTAATTAAAAATCTTCATACACTTGGATGACTTGTTTTTAATTTCTAATTATATNAGGGCCTTGTACACAATAGGTAGATGCTATAACACTGAGTTATAGCTCCAACCTAAGAAAGAAGTTTATAAATAATAATATTAAGGGCTGGAGAGATGGCCTAGCGGTTAAGAGCGCCGACCGCTCTTACAGAGGACCCGGGTTCGATCCCCAGCACCCACATGGCGGCTGAGAACCGTCTGAAGCTCCAATTCCAGGAGAACTCCAGTTCCAGGGGAATCCGACACCCTCTTCTGACCTCCGTGGCATTGCACGACACGGGTGCACAAACCTACATGCAGACAGTACATTGATACACATACAGAAATAAATAAATGCCGGGCGTGGTGATGCACGCCTTTAATCCTAGCACTTGGGAGGCAGAGGCACGCGGATCTCTGTGAGTCTGAGGCCAGCCTGGTCTACAAAAGAAAAAAAAAAAAAGAAATAATAACATTAAGTTTATTAACATTTAATTTTATAAGACTCAGGGAGCTTTGCTGAAGAGACTGCGAGGGGCAGAGATTAGATGTGACTTTGGCCTAAACAACACCTTCTAGACATCACGGGACCACTGCACTTGTGAACTCATGGAAGCTGTGGCTGCTCCATACGAGACTTGTACAAGATGAAGCCCGTCAACATTCCATCACGACGGGAAGGGACCCACGAGGCCCCACACTTAGATGAGGTCTTGTTGACAGCCGATGGCTGCTAGGGAGGAGGTATGGATTTTCTTTGGTCCCTGGTAAGTTACACAAGTTCCAAAGGATGAGCACATGGGCAGCACTAACTAAACTTATATAAAAGAGGACGTTTTGCCTGTTTCGTGAAACCATCTCAAATTCCTACAGAAACCAAAATCAAAAGAGACCAAGAAGTCAGGAAAAGAGAGAAATCCCAGGGCGCCGCAGTGCGAGTCTCACATCCGGGCTGACTTCCTGAACATGCAATCTTTGGCTGCATCTTCTCCTGTCTGAAGAATTGGAGCTGGCTTCAAATTCTACATTTCTCAATATTTCCTAATGAAAAAATTCACCTGTGGTGCTAAGAGCATAAGTTCCAAGGCTCAGTTCAATCCCACTAATCAGAATGTCAGGAGAGGGCCCAGAAGTAAAGTGTGATGGGAACTCCAGGTGACTTTCATCATTACAAAGTTTGATGATCTTAACACCCTTGTAATTCTGATTCAGAAGTTCTGTGATTCTTTAACATTTCCTTTAGAATTGTTTTCATCAAAGCTATGGAACTGAGAAGGTGGTAAGAATATAATGCATATATATATATATATATATATATATGAATATCTGCTCCCAAGCATTCTCATGTTCCCCCAAAAGAAAGTTATTATGTAGTTAAATGAAAAATCCTTTGTTTGAGTGGTTTTGGATTTTGAAATTGGTACAATCATGTTATATCTATTTACTCAATATTCATGTGTTTTTTTATTCTCAGATTTTTATTATAATTTGAAATATTAAATTTACCTAAGATAACAAATGGGCACGTGTCTGTTAATGAAAGCAAATGGCAAAAGAAAATAAAAGAAGCTTACAAATTTTTATTCTAAGTTACATTTTGTGTAAAACAATACTAAGTTATTTCCTCCCAGTTGAGGTCTTCATTACATTGGTTTTTTTTTTTAATTATTTTTTATACTGTGATTTTTAACTCTGTCTAAGATGTCTGAATTTATTTAAACTTTGTAATAATCTTTTGGAGGAAAGTGAACATCAATCACTATAACTATTGTGCTGAATCAAAGTTTTGAAATTAGGAATCAATTTGGGGTAGGGTGTGCCAATTGTGGTAGTGGTGTGATCATAGATAAGTTGCTCAGTCTGCAGTAAACAGCTCTCTACCTTTGGTCATACAAACAAATTCCATTAAAGTCAGTGATTTCAATATTAGTAATAACAATATTGATATGAATTCTCAGGAAGAAAAATGTCAGCCAATCTATGAGGGAGATAAGTGGTGTGCTAACATTGAATATGATTATAATAAAATATGAACAAAATGTTTAAAAGGGTAATACATTCCAAAACATAAGGAAGATTAAACTCATTTTATGTTACTTTCCATCGTTGTAAAACTATTCCATTTTCAGTAAAGCAAGAAAAAGAATTTTATGTGTCTAGTGCTGTCCCAAATTCTAGTACATGAATTTTAACCTTTGAGTGATATTTTGAATATTCTTATGGAGGTCAGTTTCATTTTCTCACACACTTCCAAATTTGATATAAGTGTATGCTTATTTCCAAACGTGTATTTGTGTGTGTGTGTGTGTGTTATGTGTGTACACACTGATGAACATGGAAGTAGGGGTTTAATGTCTTGGATATACAGAGATAAAGACATTTGAATTCAACAGAAAATTGTATTAACCTTTTGCATTTTTCTAAATCTATTTTGAAAGTAAGCATTTTTTTTTAAATCTTGGTACATCTCACAGTGAAAAAACATTTATTTTGTAAGTAAACCATAGTAGAAACATTGAAGAATATAAGCATGTGACCTCACATATCTACACTCATAGGAACAGAAATTCAAAATACACTTAAAAGCTCAAACTTAAATTCTACATTCATTTGAAAAATGGAAAATAGTTTAAATTATGTTCTACAAGGTATAATTTATAGGAAAAATAAATTAATAGGATTTGATCAAACCTAAAGAATTTGGATCTGACAATGTCATTTTGAAAGGAATGAAAATTCAAGCTGGGAAAATATTTGCAACTTAATAAATCTAACAAGGGGCATATGCATATAAAGTACAAATACTTCTCATATTTATTAAAGGAAGTATCAAGTTAAAAAGTGAATAAAATATTTCAAAGCACATGTAATCAATATTAACATTAATATTCTGAATAATTATAAATGAGATAGTGCTCTACATGTATTTTAGCAGCTATTATTAGAAGAAAATAAATCAGAAGTAATTTCACAGTATTGGAGAATAAATATGTAACATGAATATTGATAGCTTTAAATATATATATATATAATTCCTGTAATATAATTTTTTATCTGTATCCAAAAAGTACTCTTTTTCTTGTACAAAATTTATTTTTAATCCAAATAAAAATTTCTCTTCCTTATTTTTGAGCCATTCTTTGTTTACATGAGTATTACTTATAATCATGTTTTTTAATCTACAATCAATACCACACCTTTCTTACTAAGTTGAACAGGTAATTAACAGGCATGTGATATCTTCACTGCCTGAGATTTTAGATTTTGGCAAACTGAGGGCTCTTAAACATAGAAACAGGATTTTCTGACCTGAATTTTTTCTGAATTTGTCTTTGAATTCAGCTAGAAAGAACTCTTTCCTTTTTTTTTTTGTTTTTTCTTTTGTGTGTGTGTGTGTGTGTGTGTGTGTGTTTTGATGTTTTACCAAATAGCTTATATTTTATTTTATTTTATTTTATTTATTAAAGTTTCACACAATGAAGTTTTTCTTTTCTGCTTTCTTTCTTTTATATTTTTTTTAGAATAACTGCCAAGGTTTCTATTTGTGCTCTGTGCACACCACACTTTAATGAAACCAAACGCAGTCTCTCCAGGGGTTGAGGCTACCTATAAATGCCAGCAGGGTCGTCGAAAATTATTTTCATGTATGTTCTTGAAGAACAGAAACCAGCAAGTGAGATGTCGCTTTTCTTACTCCCCACTGTCTACTCACTTGCAGCTTCTCTTATTCGTCATGTAGATATTTGTAACAAATGTTCTGCATTCAATATATGTATACTTTGCGTGGTGTGGATGGTAACCTAGGGCTTTGAGTTGATACTAGGCAAACACGCTTGGTTGGGTATTACTTCCATCAGTCTAAAAAATTTTCATTTAGAACCAGACCCCCCCACACACTGACTTGTACGTCTTGCTGCATTTGCTGGTAGAGGTCCAGCAATGATTCTTGCGATGTCTCACCATCGTCTCGCTGCTTCTCGCGCAGGTGCGTGAGTTTTTGTTCCAGATGTATGACTTTCTTTGATCTGTGAAGTCGGTGTATATGAACTGCCAGTACTGAGTTCGTGAAAGGGGGGGTGTGCGCGGGTGCAGTTACAAATATATATATGATAGAATATAAGAAATATATATAATTATATATATATATATTATAGCATGTATGTCCCCCCATTCCCCCACCCCACCAGAGCTCATGCATTCTACCAAACATGCTTTTCATCTCTTTCTCAGTCTTTCTCAATATTCTCCATGACATACAATGAGTTTTCATCACATTCAAAGTCCTCCTCCCTCTTGAGCCCTTCTCCAATAACTCACCAAGGTTTCATGTCCTCTATTACTATTTAATGTTTTGTTTTATTTATTTAATGCTTATTTTTTACTGTCTTTTGATTCTAATCTACTTATTTCAATTGCCCCTGGGTGTGGCTTCATTCCGGAGGCTTATCCACTTGCCAGGCCTCACACCAGTAAAGAAAACGTATTGCTCACTCTTCCAGTGTCCATCAGTTAATACATTCTCAGCTAGGTCAAGGATATCCACTCTCCTTCCATATCCATGTTGGTCCCATGACTGGCTTGGTCTTTCAGTCTTATGCATGCTGCTGTAAGCACTATGGGTTCCTATGTGTATCTACCCTGTGATGTCTAGACAACACAGATTCTATGTATTCAACTACTATCCCTGGATCTAACAATCTTTTTGTTGCCTGTTCTGCAATGAACATTTGGATACACTACAATATTGATTCCAATTTAGAACTGAGCATTAAGGGGTCTTTTATTTCATCCATGCTGATTGTTTATGGTTTTCTATGTTAATCACCATCTGCTATAAGATATCCTTTGCTGAGAATTAGGAAAATATATTCCAATTGGAATATATTTAGGTGTTAGGAAACTATGAATGTGACATGTAGGTAGTTCATATTAGAGTAATAAATCCAGTAAATATGAAGGCAAAAGGAAAGCAATAGATATGGGGGTTTAAGTGGTATTAATGTATTGAAGTTTAGGACAAAAGAAACACTAATAACAGAAATAACTAATATAAATGACCTTAATCTTTCATGTCACTTCCTTGCCCTGGTCTTAAAAATAGTATATGAACATAGTGTACTTGTTAGCATATTAAGCATTGGAAGGATCATTTATCTCATTGCAAACAATGAGATCTTGATGAGATCTATTCTTGATTGTTTGCTGGAGTGTTGCTTTAAGGATCAGTAAGTAAAACTTAATTGATAGATATGTTTCAGGTTTTTAGTTCCCCATTCCATGCAAGACATATTTCCTTAATAAAAATAATGGATTCTTGTTATAGAGCACAATTCTGAGAGATCTTGATGAACAGTTTCCTACCCAAGTGGGTCAACTTTTGGCCTCAAGTTTAGTGCTGAGTGTCAAGCAATATTTGATTAGGGGCTGCCTATATTGTGGCATTCCTACAAAATACAGTAAAGAGATTATATATTTGTATTATATCAAAGAATATTTTACTTGTAAGTAATATGTACTCACCTCAGAATTTCTGTAGATCAGGTAGATTCCCGGTCACATACGGTGTTACAAAACTGTAAGGGGTTGGATTTATTATTTGCTTCTCGACCACCACTTGTGTTCCTTTTCTAAAGCCTAGGGAACAATCTGTGGAAGAAGGGACATTGTAGAATGTGATTGTGGTGAATTATGAAACTACAGAAATATAGACTGGACTCTTATTTGATCAACATGATTGTACATACAAGCCCCTCTAGCTGGACAGTGGGGCCTTGGGCTGTATAAGTTTGGGCATAGCTGCTTGCAAATTGGTTTTACATGAAGGATGCTTGTATTCATTACTTATTAGTTATTATTTAAAAAATCAAATAAAAAAGAATGACTTGGTGTGGTATTAGGAGAAAGATGCCCTTTTGTTCTAACGACTCAGGCGTCATAAGGGAAACTTTACCCCTAGTTAAACAGAACGTGGACCAGAGAGCCAGGGAACACACTGAAGCCTTTACTATTATAAGTCCCTCTTTTCCTGGTCTGCATGGATCACCACTCTCTTAATCGTAATAACAGGACCCCTCTTCCTGCTACTTCTTGGAGATACCATAAGCCCCTGTGTTCTATATTGCCTAATTATATGTATAAACAGAAGGATCAACATTTAACACACTGGCATTTTACGCCCAATATCAACCCCTAGCCTAATATGAGTATGACTTAATGATTTGGTCAATATATTCCCTAGCCATTGGGAATGTGGTAACCAGAGTGATTTCATTTTGTTTAAGACAGCCATCTTAAAGACCTGATTTGTCAGCAGCTTTTAAGTGGTAAACATCTCCAGGATATTCTAACTGCAATAACAACACTTTCCCCTGTGAAAGATGTTAGTGACTGATAACTGCTTGTGCTGGACATGACAATGCTTTTACATACTGAACTGGGTCTAGCAGTGACAGTATGCAAAATATCTGAATACACAAGCCTGGCATAAGATAGAGCCAGCTAAAATCTCAGCATGGATGTGGGAAGAACTTATGAAGTCCCACCACTAACTGAGGAGCCATTTGTATTTTATTGCTATTCTTTAAACATTTTTTATTGATGCTTTGTGCATTTCATACATCATTTTCCAATTCAGTTCAGGCATATTTCCCTTTCCCTTCCCTCCCACCCCCACCCCATCCCAGATCATGCATTCTGCCATAACTGTCCTGCATCTTTCTCAGTTTTTTTTCTCATTTTTTAGCTATAAGTGATAATGAGTACAAGCATCCTTCATATGAAACCAATTTGCAGGCTGTTGTGCCCAAACTCCCACAGCCCCACCATCCAGCGGGGGGTGAGGGGTTGTATGTTCAACCAAGTTTATCAAATGAGTGTCCAGACTACATTGCTGTAGTTTCACCATTCACCCCAATAGCAGCCCTTACATTCTACCATGCCTCCACTTCCGCAGATTGTTCCCTAGGCTTAGAAAAGGGGCACAGGTGGATGAGAAGCAAAACAGTCCACTCTCTCTGGAGCTGTTGTCTTGGACTCTGGTCAATTCTGGCTGTTTCCTTTCATGGGCTGAAAGTTTGTCCAGGCATAACCTTTCAATCCTACTAATGAAGCACAAGCAATTAGATAGTTATGGTAGGTTACTTTGGTATAGACACATATGTTTGGATGATATGTTAATCCATGAATTACATTTTTTCCTGTTAAATATGACAGGGTCTTACTGTGGCTTGTAACATCTCCTAACCTGTGAAGGATGTAAGCTTGTGGCATCAGCCATAGGTTATTCCTCCAAGGAGAGAGCCAATAGCCAATTAGGTTTGGGATATACAGGCATATGGCTGCCTCTGCTGCACAGTATTTCCAGGCAGGTGAGGTGTAGCTGGTGCTGACGGTGGAGTCTTTCTTGACTCAAGGAGACCCATATTTGCTTTATTGGTTTAGTGGCCTTTGGTAATACCTTCTCTGGTCTTTCCAGAGGCAATCTGTTCACTTGCATGTGTGGCTCTCAATACGTCTTCCACATGTTAACGTCAGGTCTTTGGCCGCGGGCCCTTATTCGCCTCTCTTCGTTGCAGGTATCCCAGTTTTGAGGCAAGGAGGGCCCTTTACTCTTTTGTGGGGCCTTGTATCCCCTGTGCCAACATCTCCCTGGTAGAATAACTGCTCAATCAAGGAACTAATGAGATGGTGCAAAATTGAATTGGGAAGAGGGAGTGGTGGGATGAGGAGACAGTGAGGTGTATATTGATTAATCATATTAATGGACGTGTAGTTCAACAAGTCCGCATTTTGCCTAGACACATTACCTACCAGGATACATGTTTTCAGGACTTAGTAAAAGTAAATATTGTATATTCAAACATCATGTTTAATAACAGACCTGATGAAAAACGGTAATGATCCATGAGTAAATGGGAGATATAAAAAACTGTTGTGTCAACACATTTGTTTTTACATAAAAAAAATCCTGTAGAGCAATAACTTTGGGATTGCACATACAAATTTCTCTATAATTTTTGTTGTACAGTAGTATTCCACCTTGTTAGCATCTCTTTTAAGGATGATTTAATGTTAAAATTACGTTTGGCTTCCGCATAGTTGTTAATCCTATATCGTCACCCAACAACACATGGGTAACTTTGATTTGACATCTGTGCCTTTTGATTCCACCCTATAGTTATGATAATACAACTGTCTTCTGGAGACTCAGGGGTTAAAAAAAGGGGGGAGGGGGGATACAGAAAGACATGAACCCTTTTCGTCAAAACCTTGCAATTCCAATCTTTAAAAGTACTATGGGAAAAGATTTGTGGGTTACACAGGACAAAATGTCACCAACTTAATGGGCTGAGAAGAAAAAGATACAGTTTGCATTGATAGAATGTACCAGAAAGTGCCAACTGAAGGTTGACCGTCTGAACATTGAAAGGAAGAAAAGCCTCAGATTGTATAAACATCGACCCTCTGTGGATCCTACTATAAACAACTATTTATAATGGTCCTAATGAAACTTACCTTCTAGGTGCCACAAAGTTTTGATATGGAGACTTTCTTGCCTCCCCCCATAGAAAAAGGAGAAATATGATGTTTGAGGTCGCTCTCCAACTGTAAATTGGAGACAACTATTATAGAAGTAATCTCTTATAAAACTGGTAGGTTTGGGCACAACGCCTGCAGAGAGGTTTTGCATGAAGGATGCTTGTACTCATGGATTATCACTTATAGCTAAAAATGAAAAAAAAAAAAAAAAAACTGCAAGAAAGATGCAGGACAGTTATGGCAGAATGCATGATCTGGGATGGGGTGGGGGTGGGGGGGAGGGAAAGGGAAATAAGCCTGAACTGAATTGGAAAAAATGTATGAAATGCACAAAGCATCAATAAAAATTAATTTAAAAAAAAAAAAACTGGTAAAACTGCCTTGTTTAATTGACTAATAGACATAAGAACTGTGAAAAGGATTATTCTCTGTTCAGAACCAAATATAATACTAAAGTCCTTAAGCTATGCACTTAAGCAAAATTTATTAATACAGGAGCTCTGACATCAGCAATGGATTATTTTATTGCTATTGAGAAAGGGAGAGTAAGCTTTCTTGGATCTTAAGAGGCTACCCATGCTATAGTACATGTTCCTACACCAATGCACACATAGGCAGAACCATGCAATTCATGTGTGCTAAAACAAAAGCAAATGAAGTTGAGGAGAAAAAACAAGTGGGGGGAGGACAAGAGGGGAATTGTGGGAGAGAGAATGGGAGGTAAATTTGGTTAAATACATTTTATCTGCCTGTATGAAAATTTTTGAAAAAGCTCTTTTCTAAGATAGTATTTTTGTTTTGTCAACTTCCTTGAGTGGAAAGCAGAATTAATTAGTTCAATTAGAAGTTTACGTGGGAAGGTATTTTATTCCCAGGGTAGAGAACAGTTAGTATTTAAAGAACATTATTAGTTTTTACAATAGGGGATATTTGAGAAGGCAGTTAGCAATGCTTCAAATAAAGTGACCTTAAATTTTTTTCTTCCTGTACTTTCATTTCTGCAACCAGTAATATTAAGTATTAGATTTAACTTTGATTCAATATGCAGGTATGAAATTATTTTGTCTAATACAAGTTTATTCTTGTAATTATGTGTGGTTTTATATGAATACAATTTAAATGATCACATAAAAGCAGAATAAAAAGTACATTATTATATAGTAAGATTGATTGGTAAATATTCTCATTATTTTCATTTTCATCATCACCATTTAAATCTCAATATTTATTAAGGGCTTAATACATGTTTAGAATATATTAAAATATTTCAAATACATGGATTCTTAAGATTTCCACTCAATTTTATATTCATGATAAAAAAGTTCAGGATAGAAATATTTAAGTTGTTTTACATCTTATCCTAATCGTATTAAAGGTTTTCCTTGCTTATTTATCACATTTTCTTCTATTAGTTTCTTCATTAATTGAACTCACTATGTAAGTGCTAAATGTTTACAGCATTAGAGAACAATGCAAAGAGAGAAGTATTTTATGTAGTCTAAATTTGAACTCATATCTTAGCAACTCCATGTCCTTCCAAGTTAAAATTAGTAAATTAATTATTTGAGTAGTTCAGCTCCCAAATTTCTATGAGTGCATCTAACTCTATTTTTGATCTTGTTTTCTCATTAATTTTCATGATGAAATGTGTCTATTCATAGGTATCATGTTGTGATTTGATACATCTATGTTTGTGTAATGCTAAACTAATGGAACTTTTTTCTATAAATATGCATCAATTCTTCGTGGTTATTACAGTAAAAATGATTTATCATCATTTATTTTTAAACAAATTCTTTCAAGTGGCTTTCTAGTTTTTAATCTTGTTTCTGTGAGACGATATTGTGGCTGCTTTTAAAATAACTGGACGCTATTGTAATTAGAAGAATACTGAAAGTATATCTTTAATATTTAAAGTAATGTTACTTTTCTAGAATATTATAGGCATAAAATTAATATATATTTCATATGTGTCAAAGTCACACCTTGTTCACGTTCCAGAATGACTATTGTTAGCAAATACTAACAGTCTCCTTTTTATAAGGAATTAGTTTGCTTTTATAAGTATTCACCTAGGAAATGATTGAAGTAGAGCTGCTACCCAAAATAATTAAATGCTGTTTCTACATGAATTAATGGGAAAATATCATTGGAATCTTTACTCCCAAACACCTACTCATCAGGCAAAATGATTTTTGCATAAAACAACTATAATACGAAAAGGCACTCAGTCTGAAATTCAGCTAGGAACAACTGATGGTTTTCATTTTTGGTTTATTCACATAAAGTATGAATTTTGATATACTATCATTTTACCTAGTTAATAAATAAATTGTGTTCAACAATATACGGTGTGTTGCCATCAAAATGTATTGACTGTTCAAAAATTTATCTAGTTTCAGCCATAAGAAAAATGAAAAGAAAAAGAAAATAAGCATGAGTACATATTTACACAAGTACACATGACTCTATAGAAAATACTAAATGGAGTAAGTTATGCCAGTAGAAATCCCAAATTAATGACAAATTGGTTGATTACAGATAATCACAGATAACTGTTCTAAAATAATTTGATTATATAATAATACTTGATATGCATTATTATTTGAATCATGGCCTGAAATAAAGAATAAATAAATACAGAGCACAGAAATTATTTATTACCCAGATTAAGATCTAGACAAAATTTAGGATTGTTTCTTACATCTTACATTAAAGGGAAAACATAATTTTTAATTAAATAATCTTTCATACACTTGGATGACTTGTTTTTAATTTCTAATTATGATGGGACCTGGATACATAACATTAAAACTGAAAAAAATACAGAAAACTGGAGACACTGTAGCAATGGCTTAGAAAAATGTAATATTCAGGGTTAAAAACATAAACAAAACAGGGAATGCAAAATGTTTATTTGAATATAAATTACAATTTGCTATAATGACCATAGGGAATATGTTTGGAAATAATGGCATAAATCAAGCAACCAATAAAGGGAGCTAAAATGACATGAGAAACAATTTATATTTTGATGCTGAGAGGAATTATAACATATATTTTAATGCATCATCTAATAAAAATTAAGAATGTAGAACAGGATGTTAAAAGACCAAATTATATATATATATATATATATATATATATATATATATATATATTCACAAAGAATAAAATGGTTATTTATTATTTGAAAGCAATGGAAGATAATTTGTTATTGTTACAAAGGAAAAATTAAGACTGTGTGTGGCTGTCCTTAGACTATATACAAGACAACAAAGGGCACATTCAGTTTTAATAAATATATGGTTCTGATTTAACAGTCCACAGAGATGAAGTATGGAGAAATCAAGACAAAAGGCAATGTTTCCATGGAGATGCAATTTGTCCTGCTGGGATTCTCTGATCTCCCCAACCTCCAAGACTTCCTATCTGGAATATTCACTATCATTTACTTAATTATACTGGGTGGTAATTTCCTCATCATAGTAATATCCAAGATGGACCCTGCATTACAGAAACCCATGTATTTTTTCCTGGCCAATTTTTCTTCACTGGAAATCTGCTATGTAACTGTCACTGTCCCTAGGATTCTGTTCAACATTTGGACTCAGGATAGACACATTTCTATATTGGCCTGTGCTGTCCAAATGTGCTTTTTCCTTATGTTGGGAACTACTGAGTCTTTCCTCCTGGCTGTGATGTCATATGACCGTTATGTCGCTGTCTGCAACCCTCTGCTCTATTCTGTAATCATGAATCCAAAGAAGTGCACTCAGCTAGCAGTGGGCTCCTGGCTGGGTGGCACGCCAGTCCAGATAGGACAAACCTGTCAGATATTCTCTCTGCATTTCTGCAATTCTAACAGAATAGACCACTTCTTCTGTGATGTACCTCCCATTCTCAAGCTGGCCTGTGGGGACACATCAATGAATGAGCTGTCTGTCTATGTGGTTGTTATGGTGGTTGGCACCATCCCCTTCTTACTGGTACTTATTTCTTACAGCAGAATCATTGTCAACATCCTGAAATTGCCAACAGCCGAAGGACGGACGAAAGCCTTCTCAACATGTTCTTCCCATTTGCTGGTGGTGGTTTTGTTTTATGGATCTGCTGGTATTACATACTTTAGGCCCAAATCCACTCATTCTGCAGGTACTGACAAACTGCTCTCTCTGTTCTACACCATTGTGACTCCCATGTTCAACCCCATGATATATAGCCTCAGGAACAAGGATGTGGTTGCAGCGCTGAGAAAATTATTTCATAAGAAATAGTGTCTTTATTAGTAAATATATTATCATATTTAACCATGCTATGTCTGTCTTTTAAATTGAACATTATTTTTCCACAGGTCTATACTTGTATTTTCTATGATTCTGACATTTAAGGAACAGAGTTTTCCATTAGCAACTGAATAATGAATACTTGATCAATAACTAAATGAATTATCAAGTCTTGCTAAGTCTTACTAAAGAACTCTTAAATTCCACAGTTTTTCACATACCAGTAACTATTGGCATATATTTAATTGATTGATCATTTGAAGTACTTCCACAATATTTCTAAAAGTGGAACTGACAAACATTTTTAGCATGCTAACAGCTCCCTATGAAACCCCATAGCACAGCATTGCATCCTGACAATTTCTGCGTGTATTGTTTCTTCCTTTGTTATTTTCAGCTATGCTTTATTTATATTAAACTATTAAATTCTTTTCTTATGTATACTCCAAATATCTATTCCCATGTCTCCCTACATTTAATTAAACAATTTTAGAAATCTAAACATGAAAGCAAATTTTTGGTTTTTTCTAGGGATTCTCGGTTTTTAGTTTGGCATCTGCTTAAATGTATTTCCTGATCTTTAAACAATGGTGATTTAGCCTATTAGATCTTTGAACTGACATTATTGAAGAAAGTGGACATCAACCAATATAAACATGAATTTGCATTGTATCTTACAAGTCTTAAATTGGAATTAAAAGATATATTGATCATTTTATTTGACAATTATTCATTTTTAACTTTGGTACAATTGCTCATATATAAAGGCAGTAGTATCTATTTCTCCTTTAAGTACCTACTTTAATCCCCATAATTTAACATTATGCTTTATATTTATTTATTAACTTTATTCAAGGATCTATACTTGTGCATCCATTGTCATTTATTGTTTTATACATTTCATTAATTTCCATCTGGTGAATATGTGGCTAATGATAATCACAATGAAAGCATAGTGATTACTGGGAATGCTTGTGTTAATGGCTAATTTTTCTAACAGAGTAAAGTAGGAGTAACAATGTGATGAGAATAAGTTTTTACTCCAATTCAGGGAACTGAATGTAATCTTCCTTAAACAAAATATTGAATGGTTAAATATCATTTAACATAACATATAATTATAGTTAGTAAATAGCGATAATGGTACTTTTAATATTAAATCATTTTTATAAGGTGCTAAATATTTTTAAGCTATTTAATTTTTTTTCCTTTTATGTGTATGAGTGCTTTGCCTGCATCTTTGTAAGCACATCACGTATATACAATACCCATCTAGGTTAGAAGTGGGAACTGGATCCTCTTGGAACAGGAATTACAGATAGGTATTAGGTTATTTATTTATTTATTTATTTATGTGTATGGATGTACTGTCTGCATGTAGGTTTGTGCACTCGTGTCGTTCAATGCTGTGGAGGTCAGAAAAGGGTGTTGGATTCCCCTGGAACTGGAGTTCTCCTGGAATTGGAGTTACAGACGGTTCTCAGCCACCATGTGGTTGCTGCGGATCGAACCCGGGTCCTTTGCAAAAGCAGTTGGTTCTGTTAACCGCTAGGCCATCTCTCCAACCCTGGTATTAGGTTATATTTAGGTTCTGAGAAGGAAACCTTGTTCCTCTGCAAAAGCAGAAAATGTTCCTGATTTCTGAGCCATTTCCACGCCTCCTCAGCAGCCTTATTTTCAGGAACATCATTATGGATTTCAATATTGCTGTATGAGTTTAATTCCTGCTGGTAGGGCATAGGGCTTTTCCTGTACCATAAGCTTATCATCTATTGTTGTGATTTATCCTTGAGAACCAATCTTCCTGAGACTAGAATCTGCAAATTACAGAAACCTCCTCTTCTCTCAGCATAAGCCAAACACAGTAGTAAAGACACTGCTATGCACAATTTTGGACTTATAAGGAGGGGATTGTTGAGAATGCAACCACTCAGAGAAGGCTGAAACTGATGCCCAACATTGGAGAATCCTCCGTCCTCCAACCTGTTCCATCATTAGCCTAACATCCACGGAATATGAAACTATGGCTTATGTATTTCTACCACATCCCCAGGCTCACAGGAGTGGACCATAGCTAAAGCTCAGGGGAGGAGATCACAGCTCCAGCTCACAGGTGGAGCCACAGCCCCAGAATCACAGAAGGGGACCATAGCTCCAGGTCATTAGAAGTAATCACAGCTCCAGGCTCACAATAGGAGAACACAACTCAAGGCTCATGGGACAAAATTACAGCTCCATGTTCACAGGAGGAGAAAACAGCTCCAGGTTCACAGACTTCACAGGAGGTATATACAGCTTTAGGTTCCTGATAGGCAACCACAGTTTCAGGCTTACAAGAAGCCCCATTCTTTCAATTACCCGAGTTCCTCCTATTTTCCTGTCTCCAGAACTCTGGGTAAATGATTATACCTGTGTTTAAAAGAAAGCACAGTTTGGCTTATGTGCAATAATCAGAGGGAAAAGTTACTTCCTGACTTGAATTTCTCACTGAAGGGACAGCAAAATTGGGAGAATACACTTTTCAGTTTTACTCAAATGACAGCATTTTATTTTTCCTTGTCAGGTGTATTTTTGGTGTCTGCTGTGTTCACATTTTCCTCCATCGTCAAGGAACCAGTGATGGGACACTTTCTTGCTTGTGTTGCATTTTAAGTCCTCAGGGGCTACAGCATCAGGAACAGCCACAGGCCTATGTGGCAGTTGTTTGGAAAATTGCTGAGCTTAGAGTTATGGCACTAACCTCTCATAAAGTATAATTTTAATTCATTCCCACATACTATAGGTATTGGTTATCAGACATCATCATAGGTATCTTTTCTGGGAGGGCTGAGATTCTGCTTGTGAAGCAGAAAGATCTGTTTTGGTCTTTGTGTATTCAAGTTTTTCTATATTGCCCATTATGTCCTAAATCTCACTGTGTAATTCAGCTTGGTCATGATTTAGTATCCTTTTATATGTTTCCTTTCTTTTCTTTGAGGGGTGCTGGACAGACTCATTTCTCTGCTTAAGCTACTGTGCATAGTATTATATTTCCTGATTTTTTATTGACAAGTATTAACAAGGTGACACATAATGAGATATATGTGTCACCTATTTTGTTATTTTTATTGTATGAGTGTTTTTCATACATGTAAATGCATTAATATCTGTGATTTCCTGAAATTGAAGTTAGAGTAGCTACTAGATGCAATATGGTTGCTGAGAACTGAACCCCAGTGCAATAGTGTCCAGTGCATTTAGTCATTGAACCATCTCCACAGCCCCAAGCATAATTTTTTAATCTGGATACTGTTTAAAGTGTTTATAATACTGAGCATTTTGTAGTGAAGACTTGAGAGACTTTTAACTATTGTATCATGCCCCCAGTAAATACAATTTTTACCATTTATCTTAGTATCCCCCTCTTTTTTTTAATATTTCTGTAGCTAGACTCAGTCAAATTTTTTTCTTACAACAGATTAGTTCCTTGTCATTTATAACTAATTAGGAATTCTATAATCTGTGTGGAAATACCACACAAAACCAGAAATTTTACATATATGCATCAATGTGCATTATATTCTCATAAAGTATGTAATAGTAGATATAAATCTTTTTATTATTGTTATTTAATGTGTATGAGTATACTGTCTGCATGTAAGTAGGTGCACCTGTGTCATGCAACCTTCATGTGACCTTCAGAGGTCAGAAGAGTGCATCAGATTCCCCTGCAACTGGAGTTAAAGATGGTTCTTAGGGGCCATGTGGGTGCTGGGAATCAAACCTGGGTCCTCTGCAAGAGCATCCATGCTCTTAACCACTGAGCCATCTCTCCAGCTCCAATATAAATCTTTTGATCAGAAGTGTTTCTCCTTCAATTCTCATCAGAGAAGCTTCCTCATACAACAGAGTATGAGGAAGGTCACAACCGGCTAAAGGTTAGAGAATAAGACACTGCTAAGTGTGTGTCCCTGAATAGGACTCTGTTAAAACTCTCCCACCCACAGCTCAAGATCCATTGCAGAACAGGGGACGGATAAATTGTAAGAGCCAGAGTTGGTCCATAAATATAAGGAAACACGGGATTTCAGTCCTCTGACACTTGTTCATATTAACTTGCAACATTGCTGACAACATGCATAAGACCCATGCAGACTCAACCAGACAAAACCCAGTATAGACTGGGGAAAATGGGCAGCAGGCCCCAAACCTAGCTAAGGAATTTTTGCCAAATTATTACTGTGAGCTGATAGAGAGTTGATCTTCTTTAAAGCAATGACTCTAGATAGGTTGACTAGACTCCAGTGGATGAACTTTCACTCAGACAAATGGATAGAAATGCTTGATTGGATAGAGCTTAATATGTATGACAGAATACCTGAAATCTGTGGAGGAGGGTGCTTTGGGGGTGATTGGGGAGAGGGTCTAAATTTGATTAAGATGCTTGCTTTGCATGAAATACACAAAACTCAATTTAATGTTAAAAATGAAAAACAAGCCTTTCTCATTGACTATTTATCTACACAGTTCTAGGATATAGCTGTGCTATATCCAGGCATAGCTCACTGGTGGCCAAGAGACCACATGCATCCAAAGACACATATTAATGCAAACGAAGATACTTACAGATGATGTCAAATTGCACCGACATAAAACCAGAGGTTAAGTGTCTATCATTGTGTACTTATTCTGCTCTTCCTCATGCTGAATAAAGTCCCACTAGTGTATTCAGCTGAAAGTTAGTCCATGTCCCAGAGGCTCTTCCAGGTTTTATTAGTGCTAAATTTATAGAAAAACATTCAACTGGACCTCTTTTACTCTGCTTGAAGTCTCCAAGCAGTTTCATTGTTTACTCTGACTGCTAACCTGGTATATTCAACATGACTCCTTGGTCTTCCGATATTAATTACTTAAAGTGTATGATTTGAATGAAATTTTGGGGTACTTAGGGTTGGAAAGAGAGGTCAAACAAACAAAATTCTAAAAGGAGGATACATCAGTACTGAATCTTGACTAATAGACATAGGAACTGTGAAGAGTATTCTCTGTTCAGAGACAAATATAATTCTAAAGTCTTTTTAAGCTGTGCATTTAAGCAAAATATATTAATACAGGAGACCTCTGATATCAGCAATGGATTATTCTGCAAGGAGATGGGATACGTGCAAGAAGAGAGGTGGTAACGCCCTGCTGTCAAAGACCTGATGTAAGCATGGGAAAGTTGTATTGAGACCACACTTGCAAGTGGTCTCCGGAATGCCAGAGAGTGTTACCAAAGGCCACTAAACTAATAAAGCAAATATTGGTCTCTTTGAGTCAAGCAAGGCTCCTCTGTCAGTATCAGCTACACCTCACCTGCCTGGAAATACTGTGCAGCAGTGGCAGCCACATGTCTGTATATCCCAAATCTAATTGGCTATTAGCTCTCTCAGAAGAACAATTCATGGCTGATGCCACAAGATTATGTCCTCTAGTGGTTAGGAGATGTTATAAGGCACAGTAAGTACTTGTCATCTTTTACAGAAAAAATATAATTCATGGATTAGTATACCATCCAAACATCGGTGTCTATACCAAAGTAACCTACCATAAAAATTAGTACTGTTAAATACCTATATATCTAATTGCTGGTGCTTCATTAGTAGGATTGAAAGGTTATTCCTGGACAAACTGTCAACCCATGAAAGGAAACAGCTTGAACTGATCAGAGTCCAAAACAACATCTCCAGAGAAAGGAGACTGTTTTGCTTCTTGTCCACCTGTGCCCCTTTTCTAAGCCTAGGGAACAATCTGCAGAAGAGCGGGCGTGGTAGAATGTAAGGGCTGAGATTGGGGTGAATGGTGAAACTAGAGCAATATAGACTGGACACTTACTTGATCAACTTGATTGAACATACAAGCTCCCCCAGCTGGATGGTGGAAGCCTTGGGCTGTGTGGGTTTGGGCATAGCTGCTTGCAAATTGGTTTTACATGAAGGATGCTTATACTCATAACTTATTACTTATTGTTAAAAAAATGAAATAAAAAAATTATTATAAGAAAAGAGAGATGTGTCATCAGAAGTACCCAATCATCTTTAATCAGTCTAAACTATCATAGCACATTGGAGAATTATGAAACTTGTCATTCTAAATTCCTTTATTGCTTTTATCACTTGATGAATAGATATCTTTGATCTCTTTCTATATTTTATGCACCATACTCAGAAGAGATACTGAATAAAGCCACACATCTAAAACACATGGATAAACCTTTCAGCTATTTTAATCAGGACAGTGGCTTAATTTTAGGTATATTTGAAATAGGCCAAATATACCAGACACCACAGTAGGACTCCAAAATTCACAGAATATAAATTTGTGACTCTGTGTCTGGCAACCCTTTTGTAGTAAATAGAATTTATACTTGAATTAATTCCCAGTTAAGTCAGCAAACAGTGTGAATAAAAGCAAATAAATTTATTTTATGGAAGACTATACTTTTAGAAAATTCTGTTACATGAGGCTGGAGAGATGGCTCAGCTGCTAAGAGTGCCAACTGTTCTTGCAGAGGGTTCGATTCCCAGCACCCACATGGCAGCTAAGAACAGCCTTTAACTCTAGTTCCAGGGGAATCGGATGCCCTGTTCTGACCTCTGCAGCATTGCATGACATGAGTGCACCAACCTACATTCAGACAGTACACTCATACACACAAAAAATAATAAATAAATTCTGTTACTCGTTTATATCCTTAATTAAATGATCCTTACATATATGAATAATATTAGTGAATAATTATCCAAGGATATTTTCTCTTCATCCACTTTTTTTGTCTTTTCAAGACAGGGTCTCCCTGTAGCCACAGCTGTCCTGGAATTTGCTGTGTAGATCAGGCTGGCCTTGAACTCACAAAGATATTCCTGCCTCTGCTTCCCAAGTGCTAGGATTAAAGGCGTGTGCCACCACGCCCGGCTAGTTCAGTATTCTTTACAATGAATAGCCTAAATACTCAATACCAAAAAGTATTGAACGAGAAATTACATTTACAAATTTATTTGCTCAGTATTATAGTAAATTTAAGAAAACCCAAATCTACACAAATCCTTAAATCTATTAGAAAAAAATTATTTCATGAGCACCTTAAACATAGATATTAACTGAGGTAACGAGTGTAGAGGATTTGTATAATCATTAAATCAATAAGATGTGAATGGGAAAGATGGTTGTTTGGGATCAGGAATTTTATAATATCAACTGAAAAAATGTGGCTTTCAAATAGTACTATACATGTCACAAATTAGGAAACAACTCAGATGTACTTTTGTTTAAGAAAGATAAATGAAATGGGATTTCATAAAATAAAATATTTATAAAGTGACACTTTGAAATCATTATGGTATGTGAAAGACTAGCACAAAGGAAGTCATATAAGATGGTTCTGCTTATAATTGATATCAAGAAGAGATGAGCACAGAAAGCAAGTTAAAGGGTTCTGAGGATTGACTAAGGGTAGATAAAAAATTTGAACTGCCCACTACATGGTGTGTATTTCATATTGAGATAATAAGTGTTCTGGCCCTGTTCTCTTTCCATTTTAATGACTCTTAGATTTACATTGGCATATATATTCATATTTAATGATGTAACTAGGATCTCAAAATGAAAAATAAAATGTGCTGCATGTTTTTTTCTGAGGCTGGGTCTAGAAACACCATCAGTAGATGGCCGGTGTTATTAAGTGGGAAATGGACAAAATAGGGATCAATTTAACTGGGGAAAGAGATCAGAGGACTATACAGAGAGAGATAGAAGAAAGAGATAAATCATGATTAGGTAATGTGAAAGGCCAAAGGAAATTCTAGTATGTTATAACACTACTGAAAAATATATATGCAATATAAACGTTAATGAATGTGTATAGCTAAAGCCTATATCACAACAACCATAGGATCAGGCCAAGGATACCTCTGTCCAACTTGATGGTCATGGTAGCTGAAGAGACGTCCAAAAGAATACAGGCTTTTTCCACAGCACTTGACTACTTCCCAGAATCTGAAGGTCACATACTTTGGACACAGGAATTGGAGCAATAAGTTGTAAATGACCTAGAATTCTCTTCCCAAATGACTGTCATTCATAATATCAGAAGATACTGTGCAACCTCCCAGGAGACAAAATCAATCGGTGATCATACCCATATATAAAGCCTACAAATTATAGAAATAACTCACAAAGAAACTTATTTCTATTGGTACAGTGGTGGTCACATTCATATTCAGGGTAATTGACAACTGTGTAATTGGAATTAAGGCATGCTCAGTGAGAGAAAAATCATGCATGATACTCTCAACTTAAACAGGTACATGGCTGGAGTGGTCACAGACCCTAAATAAAACATAATTCCCTTAATTCCTTTTAGCATTGTAATTTATTGGCATATTTTAAATACATTTCCTTGTATTTACAAACAAGTACGCCTATCATCACTCAACTGAGAGTATTATCTGTTTTGCAACAGATGCACAGTATTGCAAAGTACCACAGCTGATGAAACCTGAGAAGAATTGACTGTAAGGTTCCCCCAGTGACACATGAACAATGCAATCTCTGCTACTAAAATCCTCTACTACCAAGGCTTGGGGAACATTAGGTAAGAATTGGCAGAAAGAATGCAGGAGAAAGAGAAGCAAGACACCTGGTGCTACAGAAGGGATTCTAGAGGCATGAGAGAGAACCTACAGCAATGAAGTCGCCACAACATGGTAGTCTAAAAGAGCTGAATAATGACAAAATCAGTTGACTTCAAAAAGTGGATGAGAAAATGTTCATGGGTTCTCCCTCAATGCTAAGCACTGTAGGCTATCAAACAACAGAATCTGAGGCAGGAAGAGTATTCTTCAGCTAGAGGCACCCTAAGATGTTATACTATCTCAAATGGGCACTCCTAAACACAAATAAACTTATGAAATTAACTCAGCTCTCTCTCCTACACATTTATCTATCTATTTGTATGTTTATAAATATATGTATATATAAGCATTTTGTAAAACTAATAGTAAAAGATTGGGATAAGAAATAGAGATGACAGCTGGGTGGTGGTGGCGCACGCCTTTAATCCTAGCACTTGGGAGGCAGAGGCAGGCGGATAGTTGTGAGTTCAAGGCCAGCCTGGTCTACAGAGCAAGTTCCAGGCCAGCTGGTGCTACAGGGAGACCCAGTCTCGAAAAACAAACAAACAAAAAAATGGGGCTGGAGAGATGGCCCAGCAGTTAAGAGCACTGACTGCTCTTGCAGAGGACCTGGGTTCAATCCCCAGCACCCACATGGCAGCTGAGAACCATCTGTAACTCCAGTTCAAGGGGAATCTGATTGATACCCTCTTCTGGCCTCTGTGGCATTGCACGACACGGGTGCACAAACCTGCATGCAGACAGTACATTCATACACATATGAAAATAAATAAAAATTAAAAACAAAGAAATCGAGATGGCATGGGATTGTACACTGAAAGAGCTTTAGGGGAACTGAGAGGGAGGAAAATGACCAAAATACAATACTCATATGTAAAACTTTCAAAATAAAGTACAAAGTAATAATGGGTGCTCTGAAGTGAAGATGGAAAGTCAGAAATTGTTATTAGTTAATATGTGAAAAAAATGTCAAATTCCTACTTTTGCAATTGTGTTAATTATACAATATATGAATTACATTTCCAAAATGTATCGCACACTTTAGTTACAATATATTAAAGGGATACAGGATAATGTTTTAATAAAATTATTACTAGAAATGGATTATTACACTTTAAATTTGGAGGTTCTTTGAGTTTAATGAATTTCAGATTTGGCTGGACATAGATATTACGGAAAATATTTCATAGTATAGGCTTCATATATAATAGAATTATAGAGTATAAATTAATTTGTGTTTTTTATGTTGACATAAATCATTTGGGCAACTATCATCAAGACCTCAGCTAAAGCTTTGCATAAGATGTTCATGTATTCACTAGGGAAAATATGGAATCAGAAGTACAAGTAATTAAATGTTTTGTAACATCAATGCCCAAGGGAAGTAGATTCGTGGATTTAAATCCCAAATTTTAACTGGCATAAGAAAACACAAGCTCCCTATTTATTCAGCTACGATTGAATGGTTCTTCTCAGGTAGGTTCCTAAGTTTCTGTGTTTATAATACTAGGTTAAAATATTTATTTACCTATTGCAAAAATGAGAAATATAAGAGCTATGTTTAATCATCCTCTCTCTGGGTTTAGATTAATTCATTCTGAAAGACATGATTAAATTGGTAATTTCTTAACAGAAGTAGAAGACTCTGCCCAAAATTATTAGCACTCTCCAAATAAAGTCTCATTCAAGTTATTTTATGTACATGCACAAGCAAATGTGTGAAGGTATTCACATGAATCGAAGTGGATTTTCTTGCTGTTCTTTGCCATTGATGGAAATACCAGATTACAAGTATCAATAGGTCAAATCAGAATTGCCTTTCAATTTTCTGTGAGCTGTAGACAAAATATATTTAGGTAAAAAAAATGGGGAGGGGGTCTTTTTGAGACAGGGTTTCCCTGTAGCTCCAGCTATCCTGGAATTCACTGTGTAGACCAGGCAGGCCATGTACTCACTGCCTCTGCCTCTCGAATGCTGGGATTAAACGTGTGTCCCACCACACACAGCTAGGCAAAGCTTTTAAGTTACCAATTGTATTTCATATATCTACCCAATTTCCATTGATCATATTTTAATTAAGAATCCAAATAAATGTAAATATACTACACATTTAATAGAATATCATGAATAAATTCCACCTCTCTATCTCTGAACTATTAATTTTCTTTTATTCTATTATGAATTTTGGCTAGCTATGATCAAGGAAACAAAGGATATCAAATACTAAAGTGGTTGTGGGGAAAGGGAAACACTTGCCCTCTGCTGGTGTAAATGTAAACTCATGCAACTCCTATGGAAAGCAGTGTGGAGAACTCTTAAAAACTGAAAATACCTATATATCTAATTGCATGTGCTTCATTAGTAGGATTGAAAGGTTATGCCTGGACAAGCTGGCAGCCCATGAAAGAAAACAGCCAGAATTGACTAGAGACCAAGAAAACAGCTCCAGAGAAAGTAGACTGTTTTGCTTCTCATCCACCTGTGACACTTTTCTAAGCCTAGGGAACAATCTGCGGAAGAGGGGGCGCGGTAGAATGTAGGGCTGCGATTGGGGTGAATGGTGAAACTACAACAATATAGAGTGGACACTCATTTGATCAACTTGATTGAACATACTAGCTCCCCCTGCTGGATGGTGGGACCCATGAGCTGTGTGGGTTTGGGCACAACTGCTCGCAAATTGGTTTTACATGAAGGATGCTTGTACTCACAGATTATCACTTATTGTTAAAAAAAAGAAAACAAAACAAAACAAAAAAAACAGAGAAAGATGCAGAAAAGTTACAACAGAATGCATGATCTGGGATGGGTAGGGGTGGGATGGGGGGAAGGGAAGGGGATATATGCCTGAACTGAATTGGAAAATGATGTATGAAATACACAAAGCATCAATAAAAAAAAAACTGAAAATAAACCTACCACCTGACCCAGTCATACCACTCCTGGGTATATACTCACAAGACTCATCTTATCACAGAGTTACATGCCCATCTATGTTTACTGCAGCTTTCCTCACAATAGAGAAGAGCTGGAACCAACTCAAGTTTCCCTCTACCAACAAGATGATGGAGAAAATGTGGTACATCTACAAGATGGAATTCTATGCAGTGGTAAAGAAAGGGCATCATGAACTTTGTAGGTAAGTGGATGGAAATAGAAGCCATTATGCTAAGTGAGTTAACACAATCCCAGAAAAGCAAACAACTAATGGTGTCCCTCATTTGTGAATCCTAGCACCAAATCCATCTTTGTAAGGCAAATTGACTCTTTTCTTTTTCTTTTTTGGTAGATAAAATACCTGATATTACTCTTCAACATGCTATGTAATTTAGGAATGCAAAGTAGTATTTTTTCTTTACCTGCCAACAACTCTATTGTCAAAAAGTGAATCCCTAAACATGTTTAATTTCACACAGCATAATTTTGGTATATGTTTGGCATATATATATATATATATATATATATATTCATATATTCATATATTAGAGCGATACAACTCAGAAATTACAACAACAAAAAGACTGGGTCAAAGAACTATCTGAAACAGTAAAATTCTGCCCAAAATAGTAAACTTCTACATTGAAGCAATTAAAAAAAAGACTGAAAAAAAGATGCAAAATATATATGGCAGAATGCAAGAACTCTGGGATGGGAGGGGGCAGGAAAGAGGTATAAATTTGATTAAGAAATGTTGCATGAAAGGCACAAAACTTCAATAAAAAATGATTGTTGAATTGAGAATCAGATAGAAGGCTAATATAGGTGTTAAATTATTGATTTTTCTACTTTTGTTGTAAAATGTCTCTCTGACTGATCAGGAGATTAATCTTTCAGCTCTCTATCACCCTTCAAAGCAGACAAAGATAACTGAGAAAAAATATACATTCATTGATAGAAAATATTATTGATCATATTCCTTATTACGTACTAAAGGCTACATATCCCAGAAACAGTGAAATGATTACCATGTGCACCAGGGAGTGCTTTAGGATGAACATGCACTTTAAACTCAGTCATGGCTTTGTAATATCAGACTCGTTTTATTTTTTCTGTTTACAATTGCTTTAAGCATCATGAAATTCCTCACCTTTCATTCCATGTCTTAATATCTCTAAGATTGCCAATCTGTCTGCATAATTTTGAAGATTTAATAAGATTTATGTAATAAAAAATAAATTTTAAGGGATGGAGGCCTGTTTTGGTGGTACATGCCTTTAACCCCAGCATTTATAAGGCAGAGGCAGGCAGATTTCTGTGTGACTGAGGACATCCCAGTGTACATAGTGAGGTCCAGGATAGCTGGGGCTACAAAATCATCCTGTCTTGACCACCCCACCAATCCAAAAATAAATAAATAAATAAATAAATTAATTAATTAATTAATTAATTAAGAGAAAGAAGGCAAAAGAAACTGAAAATTTAAGAAATCACATTTTTCATGAACAACATCTGGTATCACAGGCTGTCTCAATTGGTATCTCAGTACTTTTAATATAATCATTATCATTAATGGCTATTACAAAACAATACTGGGCTCTTTTTTCCCTCGAAGAATGAAAAAAAGCACAAAATGAACTGGTTTCTTCTTTTACAGAATGAATTATTTTCTTCTTTTACAGATAATTAAACATGTACCTATCACATTTTTAAAATGTCTTCTAACGTTTACAGAAGCGTGTAGAATGGACAAGGGAAATTGCTCCTCGGTGAATGAATTCATTTTCTTAGGTATTACTAATAACCCTGATATAAAAGTGATTATATTCACTGTGTTCCTACTTCTTTACCTTATTACTCTCCTGGCAAACCTTGGAATGATGATTTTAATCAGAGTAGACTCTCAGCTACAGACACCCATGTACTTTTTCCTCAGCAACCTCTCCTTTTGTGACCTCTGCTACTCAACTGCAATTGGACCCAAGATGCTGGTAGATCTCTTGGGTGAGAGCAGTTCCATTTCCATAGTGGGCTGTGCTCTGCAGTTCTTGGTCTTTTGTGTTTTTGCGGATTCTGAGTGTCTGTTGTTGGCAGTGATGGCCTTTGATCGCTACCAGGCCATCTGCAACCCCTTGCTCTACACAGTGAACATGTCCAGCAGGCTGTGCTCCCTGCTCATGGCTGGGGTTTACACAGTGGCAACAGCAGATGCTTTGACACACACATCCTTGGCATTCCGTTTATGTTTCTGTGGTTCTCATGAGATCAATCATTTCTTCTGTG
This sequence comes from Rhizomys pruinosus, assembly GCA_009823505.1. Lineage (NCBI taxonomy): Eukaryota > Metazoa > Chordata > Mammalia > Rodentia > Spalacidae > Rhizomys > Rhizomys pruinosus. Next base: position 1,923,381 of record VZQC01003239.1, on the reverse strand, counting down.
ATTTACCTCCACTGTACATCCTATCCTGCTCTGACATACAAGTCAATGAACTGGCCTTATTTACTGTTTTTGGTTTTATTGAACTGAGCACCATCTCAGGAGTCCTTGTCTCCTATTTTTACATCATCTTGTCAGTCTTGAAGATCCGCTCTGCTGAGGGGAGATTCAAAGCTTTCTCCACCTGCACTTCCCACTTGACTGCAGTTGCCCTTTTCCAGGGAACGATGCTCTTCATGTATTTCCGGCCAAGTTCTTCCTACTCATTAGATCAAGACAAAATGACCTCACTTTTTTACACGCTTGTGATTCCCATGCTGAACCCACTGATTTATAGCCTGAGGAACAAGGATGTAAAAGAAGCTCTACAAAAACTGAGAGGAAAATTATGGTTGTAACATTTTCATTATGTGTATGTATAAAATTATTCATAGTGCCTATCCTCTCTATAATTATTCTGATGTCATAGAAGAAAGCTATTCTTTGTAGTTAAATTACTAAATTGTGTATTTGTATGGAACACCTAAGTCCAAAACATGTAGAAAAATTTCAAATATGTTATGACATTATATGCCAGATATTAACATATAGTACTCATCCCTGATCCTTCAAATTGGTTACTGAATTTATTTTGTATTAATTTCAATTAACCTAATTTCTTGAATATTAATATTTCATTTTGAACACTCATATACATCATGATTCAAAGAAAATCCAAGACTTTCTTAATACATTAGTATTGTAGTGAAATTCGTATTATAGTCTTTAACTTAATAGTCTATTAATTTACAAGTCAAAACAGTCTTGAGGTAATTAAAATACAGACTGTCTTCTAGAGGAAAATGTTTAAATTCAATATGCAGGAAATAAGGTTTTGTTGGCTGGAGATAAAATTACTAGAACACAAATGATGAACTTTAGAGAGATGGATATATTATTTTCAGAGGCTTGGAAGTCAGGCAGGTATTGAGGTAACTGGTCAATAGTATTTGCAATGATATAAGCACTGACTGGATAGGCTATAAAAACCAATCGAAGGGTAACTGTTGTCAGTGTGATAGTCAATGCAAAGTCACTCTTCTTTGTGCAGAAAAGAATATGGTGCTGTTTCCTTTTCTCTTCCTTTCTTTCTTTCCTTTTTTTTTTTTTTTTTTAGGCAGGGTCTCACTATGGTACTCTGGCTGGCATGGAACTCACTATGTAGACCACACAGGTCTCACATTCACAGATATATACCTGCTTCTGCCTCCTGACTGCTGAGAATAACAGCTTGTGTTACAATGTTGGGCAGGATGAGACTTTCAAAGCAGAATTTTCAGAAGTGGGTAGCTGATATTTTTTTTTTCTGGTCATGCATGCCACCTGTGAAATAGATAAACACCCATTGTATTAGAATGCTTGAGAGCTTGGAGAGATGGTATACATCTGTACTTCCAGCCTTAGAAAAAGTGAGGTAAGAGAATCTAAAAACAACCCAGCCTGGGCTACATATTAACATCAAATCTAATCTGAGTAGGGAAATGAAACCATGTTTGAGAAACTAGACTTAACCATCAGATAGTTATTAATTGCTTCTTCCTGGAAACTTTCCTTTTGGTCATTGTTTACATGACCCTCCCCTTCACTCATTATTGAATATCACTTTTCTATTGGGAGGAATGCATTTTGAAACAGGGTCTCATGTAGACCCACTTGGCCTAGAAATCACTATGTAGACCAGGCTGACTCTGGTCTCACAGAGATCCCCCTGCCTCTGCCTCCTTTGTGGAGACATTAAAAGTGTGCACCACCACTACCTATAATGTCTCCCTTTCTTGATGTAGAGATATTCAATATTCAAGTCAGAGAAATTTTTCTCAAGGTTAAAGCAGTCAGGTTATAAACTGTAACATCATGTTTTGCACACAAACTGGGAAGAGAGTCACGAAATAAGATATTAGGTGACATTTCACATTTAATGTGTACTAGGTATTAATATAAGTAATGTTGTTTACAGACTATTATACACATGCTTAAAACTACACAGAGATTAATCTTTATAAAATATTTTATTTATTTCATTTTATGTGCATGAATATTTCCTGCATGTACGTAATTGCACCCATGTCATTACATGCACATGGAAGTAAGAATATAGTTTTGGATCCCCTGCAACTGGAGTTAGGGTTGGCGTTAGCTGACTTGTGAGTGCTGGGAACTAAACATGGGTTCTCTGCAAGATCAGCCAGTGTCTTAACTGCTTATCCATCTCTCCAGCCCCCAGAGACTAGTTCTTTAGACAATATGTACAATATCTTTGGATACTTTGGAGGTAAATCAACAATCAAGACAGTGATTTGACTATAAATAAGTGCATGTATTTGTACATTTCGTCTTAATATGCTCATACTTTCTGACAGCTTAAGTATGGAATCAGCTTCTTGAAAGGGGAGAGAAACAATCACACCACATACGAAAGCCCAAAAGACACAAACTCTATTTATTGTTCCTTAATTAGAGAAGGTGGAAGTCAAAGGCTGTTTGGGTTTCAGCTGCCTGTGTGAACTAACCATATGGGAAAACAGTTGACAGTAGAAGTAACACCTGAGAAGGGCATTTCAAATAACCATTGAGAAGCTTCCCTTTGGATTAGAGGCTTCATGAGTTTCTAGCAATGCAATACAATGTTAACTAACCATATGGGAAAACAATTGACAATAGAAATAACACCTGAGAAGAGCATTTCAAAATAACCATTGAGAAGTTTCCCTTTAGATTAGAGGCTTCATGAGTTTCTATCAATGCAACACAATGTTAACTAACCATTAATCTTCCCCAATTTTAATTTCCATGACTGAGGAAATTAAATTAAATTATGCATAAGACTGGTGTCTTCATATTGTGAGGATGCCCTTGATCAATGATTAACTCTTATTTTATACTGAGGTATGGTGTATTTCATACCTCATATCTTAATCAATTTTAGACCCAATTTTCCCCTTCCTTGCCCTCCCCTTTCAGTGCTAATGCATTCTTACATACATGTCCTTCATCTTTTTCTCAGTCTTTTTAAAATTTTCAATCTTGAAGTTTACCATTTGGGGCTTAAGTTTGTTGTTTCAGTCAGATCTTTGACCCAGTCTTTTTTGTTATGCTGCTTCCTTGTCATTTATATCATTCCAAAATATGCCTATATGAACGCTGCAGATATACCAAAATTATGGGCTGGAGAGATGGCCTAGTGTTTAAAAGTGCAGACCACTCTTACAGAGGACCCGGGTTTGATCCCCAGCACCCACATGGTGGCAGAGAACCGTCTGAAACTCCAATTCCAGGAGAACTCCAATTCCAGGGGAATCCGACACCCTCTTCTGACCTCCGCGGCATTGCATGACATGGGTGCACAAACCTGCATGCAGACAATACATTGATACACATAAAGAAATAAATTAAAAAAATAAAAAAAAGATATACCAAAATTATGACATCTGAAAATTAACTCTTGGTTATTTCCAAAACATGCTGAGTGTTTCTCATTTTGATACTAGGATAGAATGCATGTGGGACTGAGACTTTGTCTGGCTGGAAGTGGGGATCTGAAAATACCATCCTTGCAAATTGGTTTTACATGAAGGACGCTTGTACTCACAAATTATCACTTATTGTTAAAAAAATGAAAACAAAACAAAACAAAAAAGCAGAGAAAGATGCAGAAAACTTATGGCAGAATGCATGATCTGGGATGGGTAGGGGAGGGGTGGGGGGAAGGGAAGGGGATATATGCCTGAACTGAATTGGAAAATGATGTATGAAATACACAAAGCATCAATAAAAAAACAAAAAGAAAAAAAATACCATCCTGGTAGTCCAGTGGGCATCTGGCAGCCCCCTGGGGTCAGGATAATGCAATATTATTGCCACATCTGGGCAGAGCTCCAGACCCTAAGGGATATCTCTTTGATGAACCAAGCATATGTCACACCACCAGTTTACTATACACATAACAGGGAGTTCTGTCCCCCCAGTAAGAGCCAGCTCCCTTCCCCTCATTCGCACCCTCCTGCCCCCACTTCCTTGCCCAGAGCACATAGCCTTAGTATATAAACACATTACTGTTATCACTAAATCAAGCCTTTTCCTCTTGGAAACCCTCCAGGTCTCCTGTCTGAGTCCCTCTCTTCTTTCTTTCTTTCTTTCTTTCTTTCTTTCTTTCTTTCTTTCTTTCTTTCTTTCTTTCTTTCTTTCTTTCTTTCTATTCCTCCAGGTCTTACTCCCTATCTCCCTCCCCATCCCTGCTTGGGCTCAAGCTTGGATTGTTAACCAGCTGGCTGGGGACAATCCCAAGGCTTGCAGTACTGTGGAGCTGCTGTGAGCTCTGGTCCAAGGGGAAGAACATCAGGTGGAAAGCAGCACACACACGACACATTTAATGGAGCATCAGAGGAGAGAGGCAGGTAATGAAACACTGATACTTTATTTTCTTATGTTACAAAGCAAGTTGATGTGAAACATCATGTATTATATTTACTAAGAAAAGCAAAGAAATAAATATGAATTATTCAGTTTGCCTTCTAAAGAGAGAATTGGTGCTAGCATCCACAAATAAGGGACACCATATTTTGATGGCTTGGGAGGACTGTGTTACTTCACTTAGCATAATGGCTTCAAGTTCCATCCATTTACCAGCCAAGATCATGATGTCCTCTTTCTTTACTGTTATATAGAATTACACTGTGTAGATGTACAACATTTTCTTTATGCACTCATTGGTTAAGGGAACAATTTGGGTTGCTTCCAACTCTTCACTATTGTGACTAGAGCTGCAATAAACATAGATGTGCATGTACCTCTGTGATATGATGAGTCTTGTGGGTCTATACCCAGGAGTGGTATGACTGGATCTGGTGGTAGGTTCATTTTCAGTTTCTAAAGAGTTCACCACGCTGCTGTCCATAGGAGTTCCACATGTTTGCATTCCCACCAGCAGTAGATGAGTGGTCTCCTTTCCCCACAGCCTCTCCAGCATTTGGTATCCTTTGTTTTCTAGATCCTAGCTAGACTTACTAGATAAAAAAGAAAAGCATTTAGCTCAGTTGACCAAAAGAAGGAAAGAACAACTCCAAGTCAAAAAAATTGGAGATGAAAAGGGAAACATCACAACAGGTAGTGAAAAGATTCAGACAATCATACAGGAGTACTTCAAAAACCCTATACTCCACTAAATTTTAAAACCTAAGAGAAATGGATGAATACCTGAAATCATGGAATCCACCAAAACTTAATCAGGAAGAGATTGATGGCTTACATAGACCTATAATAAAGGAGGAAATTGAAACTGATATTAAAAAAAAACAAATAAAAAAACATGCACAGTCATAGATAAATTCATGGCAGAATTCTATAAGACATTTTAAGAACTACAGCAAATAATATTCAAATGAGTCAAGAAGGTAGAAGCAGAAGGAAATCTCTCAAATTCCTTCTATGAAACCATCACTCTAATACCAAAACCAGATAAGCATACATCCAAAAAAGAAAACTATAGACCAATATCATTAATGAACGTAGACGCAGAAATTCTCAACACAATACTTGCAAACCACATACACACGCATATCAAAAAGATCATCTATGAAGACCAAGTTGGAGTCATACCAGAGATACAGGTTCCACATACATAAGTCAACAGATGTCATAAAGCACATAAACGGACTGAAAGACCAAAATCATGGGGTCATCTCAATTAATTTGGAAAAGGTGTTCCACAAAATTCAGCATACCTTCATGTTTAAAGTCCTGGAGGGAAACGGACTGGAGGGAATATTTCTCCACATAATTAGAACCATATACAACAAACCCAGAGCCAACGCTATCCTAAATTGGGGAAAACTAAAAGTATTCCCTTAAAGTCAGGAACCCTGTAAGTGTACCCCTTATCACCACTCTTTTTTCAATACGGTGCTTGAAATGCTCATGAGAACAATAAGACAAGAAAAGGAAATTAGAGGAGTACAAGTTGGAAAAGAGGAGGTCAAACTATCCCTTTTCGCAGATGACATAATAGATTATGTAAGGGTTGCCCAAAACTCCACCAGAAAGCTCCCAGAAATCATCATCTAGTTCAGTAAAGTGGTGGGAAACAAAATTAACCTTGAAAAACCAGTAGCTTTTGTTTATGCCAATAATAATCAATTGGAGAAGGAATACAAGGAGACTTTTCCATTCACAATAGCCTCCAAAAACAAAATAATTAGGAATAAACCTGACCAGAGACACTGAAAATCTCTGCAATGAAAAATTTAAATCCCTCAAGAAGGATATTGAGGAAGATACCAGAATATGGAAGGACCTCCCATGTTCATGAAGTGGAAAAAATATAACCATCCTGCCCGAAGTAATATGCAAACTCAATGCAATCCCAATTAAAGTCACCACAAGCTTCTTCACAGACCTAGAAAAAAATTCCTAAAATCCATATAGAAAAACAAAAGCATAGCCAAAGCAACCCTGAGCAAAAAAGAGCAATACGGGGGGGGGGGGGGGTGTTACCATAGCCCACCTCAAACAATATTACAGGGTTACAGTCATAAAAACAGGCAGGTATTGGCACAAAAACAGACCCATAGATCAATGGAACAAAATTGAGGATCCGAACCTGACCACATACAATTTTAGCCACCTCATATTCAACAAAGGGACTGAGAAGAGTCAATGGAAGAAACACAACATCTTCAGCAAATGGTGTTGGCATAACTGGACCACTGTCTGTAGAAGAATAAAACTAAACCCATACCTCTTACGATGTACAAAAATCAAATCTAAATGGATCAAAGACCTCAATGTGAAACCCAAACTCTGAAAATAATAGAAGAAAAAGTTGGAAACAATCTACAAGACATAGCATAAGAAAAGACTTTCTAAATCAGACAGCAACTGCACAACAAGTAAGGTCAACAATTGATAAATGGGACCTTATTAAACTAAAGAGCTTCTGTACAACAAAAGAAACCATCAAAGAAGTGAAGAGAAAACCCACAGAGTGGGAGGAAACCTTCACCAGCTATACATCTGATAGAGCATTAGCATCCAGAGTATATAAACTACTCAAAAAATAAAAAAGGAGAAAGAAAACAAAGGACCCACTCAAAAGATGGAGTCAAGAGCTTAACAGACTTCACAAATGACAAAGTAAAGATGGCTGAAAAACATCTTAAAAAGTGTTCAACATCGCTAATAATTAAGGAAATGAAAATTAAAACCGCTCTAAGATTTCATTGATGATTAATTCTTAAGTGCAATGCCTTCAGTAATTGGTTGTTTCTCCTCATAAAGTCAGGGTCTGTATTAATAGAACATCAGATAACAATACCAGCTACTCTCGCTGAGGCCCTTGTTTCAAGTCCCTGTTTCCACGTTACCTAAAAACAATTGATCACGCCGGGCGTGGTGGCGCACACCTTTAATCCTAGCACTTGGAAGGCAGAGGCAGGCAGATCTTTGTGAGTTCAAGGCCAGCCTGTTCTACAGAGTGAGGTCCAGGACTGCTGGGGCTACAGGGAGACCCTGTCTCAAAAAGAAAAAAAAAAAAAAAAACCACAAAAAACAAAAACAAACAATTGATCACTCCATTTCCAGGGGATTAATATGGGTGGCGTTATATGTTCTGTATTAGTCAAATATGTTTAAAAGACAGAATAAGTAGAAGAGAGAGAGATAGAGAGAGAGAGAGAGAATATGAATGTTTGAAGGTATATAAAATTGGTACCAGAGAGTGGTCTATTGCTATGACAGACCTGACCTGACCATTACCTTGGTGTTTTGGGGGAGGATTGTGGGAGCATTTGTTAGTTTAATCTGGAAAAGCCATTGAGTGCTCAGAGTTTGTTGCTGTGTAACTTGGAACAGTTATGTGAAAAAGCCATAGATTATGGAGGCATGGCTTGTGAAGCTTCAAAGGGAACCAGAGATCATCAAGTTGGAGAGGAAAGGGCTTATTTGGCTCACATCTTCCAGGTCACAGTTCAATATTGAGAAAGCCCAACAGAGGAACATAGGAATTCAGGGCAGGAACCTAGAAGCAGAAGCTGAATCACAGGCCATGGAGGAATGTTGATTCCTGGCTTGCTCCCATTCCATGCTCAACCTGATTTCTTATACAGTACAGAACCACTTATCCAGGGGTGGCACCACGAACAATGGTCTGGGCCCTCCTGCATCACTCAAGAGTCAGTTAAATACTCCACAGACATGGCCATAGGCCAGTCTAATGGAACCAATTTCAGGATAAACTGATGCCTTGACAACTTGTCACACAAACACATCGCTATTAAACCACCACCTTTCCCTTTCTTGTCCTGAGACTTGATAACATTAGTCACAATATAAGACAATACAACCTTAAAAGCCCACAAGTCCTTAAAAATCCACACACGTAAAAGTTCACAGTCCCTTTTAAAAGTCTCTTGGGGCTGGAGAGATGGCTCAGCAGTTAAGAGCACCAACTGCTCTTGCAAAGGACTTGAGTTTGATTACCAGCATCCACATGGCAGCTAAGAACCATCTTTACCTCCAGTTCCAGGGGAATACGACATGGTCTTCTGACCTCCACACCATTGCACAACACGGGTGCACCTACCTACATGCAGATAGCCTAGCAGTTGGGAGCACTGACTGCTCTTGCAGAGGACCAGGGTTCGATCCCCAGCACCCACATGGTGGCTAAGAACCGTCTGTAACTCCAATTCCAGGAGAACTACAATTCCAGGGGAATCCGACACCCTCTTCTGATCTCCACGGCATTGTAGGACACGGGTGCACAAACCTATATGCAGACAGTACATTCATATATATAAATAAATAAATAAAATTTTAAAAAAGAAAATAAACTAGAACACACACCAAACACTCATGTACATAAAATAAAAAATTAAAGTGCTCAGAATATAAAGATAGTGAAATCTTAGCTCTCAGAACCAAAAAGGAGGATCTCCCCTGATACTACATCTCTCAGAGGCCAGTCTGAAGAGTTTAAACATTTGGAGTTTGAGAAATATTTTGTTACCTAGTATAAACTGACCAGTGTATCTTACTTTATATGATAACAATAAATATAGCAAACAAAAACATGGTATAAAACATTATGTAAACATATTCAAAAATAAAAAACAGATGGTCACTGTATTGCCACTAACTTTGTGCAAGTTTTCATGAAATCCAACCATCTATTTCTCTTCTATCATATAAAGAATACTTACAGCTTCATACAATGTTCTTATTTCTATGTGTAGTGGATATTAAGCTAATTTCTAGAAAATAATTACCCTAAATACTACAATGAGATATAAAAATTACATTGCATAGAATTATTTTAAGCTATTTATGACTAGTGAAATGGCTAATCTTATTAACATCATATCAAAGTTTCCATCTACCCTAGACCATTATTATGAAACAACCATCAATTCCTTCCCCTATCAGGATCTAAAATTGGATCATTCCCTCATGCCTACTAAAAACTGGTTGTGAATAATATCTAACACTATGGTGCTAGTGACTATGTTGAAATAATTAATTATGTAAATTCTATCATAACTCCTCATTTTTTGCTATAGAAATATCTAAATATGACAATGAAAAAGTCATGCATATTGCCTGCATGTGATGCATGGTGTGATTCAGTTTTCATTTATATAAAGAGGGATTTTATATAGATTGTTTATGCATTATATTCAGTCATTATGAATTATTATTTTACTGCACAGATAACCCATTACACAATTAAGAAAGGTTGAAACATATGATGTTTGTATTTTAGAAAGAAATCAAACCATGTGTTTGTCCTAATTTGACCTGAAATAGGTGTAGCAATGATGCCAATTAGGACATCTAACAAACATAAAGAATTAACATTTCAACCTCTGCTGAGGTCGTTGCAATATTCTCACAGGAAAATTCTAAGTCAAGCCACTAACTAATCATTGATGAGTAACACAGAGGATTAAAGGCAGACATTTGCCAGATTTAAATCCCAACAGTCACTGGTAAATATAAAATGTGTTCTAGATATAGCTTATGAATCAAAGATGAGGACAAAAAGACTCTTCTCAGGTAGGTTTCCTAAAGAATGTTTTTAAGTGATTCAGGAAGCATACAACTAATTTCAGTGGAACATAAGGAGTCATTTTTGAGGAGTGTAGAAATATTATAAAGGCTTACTCAATTAAACATTATCTATTTTCTATAAGCAAGCATTTTATTTCATAACTTTGTGATTTGTGAGAAACCATTTTATTACTTGTTATGAAAATTCTATAGAGATTTTTACTTATCTTTTCACTGGATTTTTTAGAATCATTTTGAATGTGATGTGGTGCATGTACCTTTAAGTTTTACTAAATAATTTACTTCACAAAATATTAAAATGAATTAATTCATGGCTAATAGGAACAATATATAATATATAATATATATATATATATATATATATGCCTATAAACAAATGTCAGTTCATCCACATTCTATTTTCTTTTTGACACAAGTACTCCTTATATCACCAGCTGGACTGAAAGTCACTTTGTGGCACAGGCCAATAGGTAAACAAATAAAGAACCTGGCCCTGACATGTAGACATAAATATAAATGCAAGAAATCAAATAATATATACCTCAGAAACATTTCTTCTGTCCATACATTTTCACTTTAATAAAAAAAAATTCAGAGTTAATGACAAGCCACTGTGTTTATTATAGTCCGTTTCCTAGGTTTACATGTTTGTAGCTCATATATGTTTCTTATGTGTGTGGTTGCAAAAGGTAGACACTGAGTGTTTTTTCCTCAAATGTTCTCCCTGATATGTTAGGGTAAGGTTTCTGGTTGATTCTGGTTTCCTCATTGTCGCTGACCATTCCCGGCTGCCTGCTACCGGCTAGCTCTCCTCGGGGGGTCACGGGTTTCTGAGAGAGTCCCTTTGGCAGGAAAACACAGGGAAGCTTGAACGGCGTGTAGAAATGAAGAACTAAGGGAAGTTTTCCAGATCTACAGCAACTTTATTGAACAGGGGCAGTGATTATATAGTGATCTTTGGGAGAGGGCAGAACAAAGGATTTTGGCAAAGCTTTACAATTACATAGGTAGGTAAAAAAAGTCAAGATTTACACATTAACTAAAAAGCTCAGAGCATCAGAGCAGGAAACTAAAACATCACAAAGTTTGGTTAGGAAATAAACTTTCTTTGAAGTAAAATGTAGAAATCTTAAGACAACCTTTACTGAGGAAATAACAAAAAAGGAAATAACAAAAAAATAACAAAAAAGGAAATAACAATTACAAGTCATAATTGAAAAGTCATAGCTCACAGAGTAGTAGCTACAAAGTTCTTTAGCAGCAGATATTGGTCTTATGTCTCCATTCTGAGGCTAGAGTAAATACATCCTAAAGTTAATAGTTGCTTTTAAGTTTCTATTGAAGTAAAAACCTTATTCCTATAGTATCCTAAGTTAGCTATTAGTTTTCTAACTCTGACTGCTAATCTAAGGTTTAAATTTTTACTGAGAACCAAGAGCTGTCCCACTGTTTGCTTCCAGCTAACAGCTTTGTTTTTTGTCAGATAAGTGGCTGGTGTAAGGAGACTTAGCCTCTGGCTTGCTTTACTGGGGAGTGTTAGAATCCAGGCTTTAACTAGAGGAATGTCTTATCTACCTCTTTGTCTGAGACCAGAAGAAAAAGGAATTCTTTTATTTTTAGGTTTGAGGGGAATTTTTGTTTTAACTTAAATGAAGAGATGTCTTTTCATCATACATTTTTACCACTGGAATCTGTTTTCTTTAAGGACATTCATGTAAGGCAAGAGCATTACTGTCATGCAATTATTTTGTTTTCTTGATCTGAAGCAAGTTTTAACCTTGCCATATACACTAACAGCCTACATTACATTGTTTGTTAAGGAGAAAGGTCTGTTTTTTACTTTGGATCTGCAGAAAATTCTTGCTGCCAGGAAAAAGCCCTGTGCCCAAGAGAGGCATTTTAATTGCCAGTTCTTGACACATTCAAAAGGTTTATTTTGTATCTATAAGCTGGCTTTAAGAAAAGATCTTTATGTGCTCAGTGTTATGCTAAGTCCAACACCAGAAAAACGTAATATCCTAGGAAAGCATCTCAATCTCAGGGTGATCTTAGCTGGGTATTCTGCCAGGGACCTCCAGGGGGTCCAGCCCCTTGGGACATTATTCCCCCGCCTGTTTATGAATATGATTTCTCATATTACTTTACACAAGCGACACTGGAGTTGGTGTGGCAAACGCAGACATGGATGCCGCACCTCATTTCCTGCAGAGGAGAGCTGGCCATCCTGTCCAATAATCCTGTCACTGCCTCTCTCCCTTGGCTTTATAGGCTGGCAACAATGTTGATTTTATATCTAAGCTCAGAATCTGAACTCCATTCCTCACACAGAGGGGCCATCTCTGCAACTCCTCTTCTACTTTTCATTATACATTTTTCTCTTCAAATGGAATCACCCTTGTTTATAAGAATTGTGTCCTTTTTTCTTTTCTTTGCTTTTATTGATGTATTGAGTATTTCAGACATCATTTCTCAGTTCAGTTTAGACATATTCCCCTTCCCCCCGCCCCAGATCATGCAATCTTCCATAATTATCCTGCCTCTTTCTCTCAGTCTTTTTTTATGTTTAGGAATTAGCATTTTCCTCCTTTAATTTTACATTAATCTAAAATATACATATATACTTTCCACTCACATACAGTAATTACAGTGTTTGAGAGTATGTGGTGGATCGATTCTAGAGCCCATTAAGAGATTTACATTATAAATACATAGAATCATGTAAGTTTAATGAAGAGATAACAAAATTCCAGGCAAAGCAGTAATGACAAATGATTTTATACTGAAATAAATCTCTTTGACTTTTAGCTAAAATCTTGACAATAAAATTATCAACATATATGTCATGCATTGATTAATGCAAAACATCACTAACAATGAATGTTAAATCAATATTAACTTGAAGATTATAAATAGAATCATTTACTTATTTGTTCATGGAGACAGGGTTTCATTCTGTAACTCTGGTTTGTATGGGGAACTGATTGTATAAAGCAGGCTGATCTTTTACTCACAGAGATCCCACGGGCTCTGATTTCTTAGTAGTGGAATCAAAAGACTTTTAAACCTAATATTCTAATTACAATATTTTGATCAAAAAGGCTAATTTCATTGTTCTCAATCTTTTGGCTCTTCTTACTAATACCGATGTTCATTTCATGTCAATTTATCTGTAGCCAACTCTAATTTATCGAACATGCTCCCTAAGACAGTGACAGAGATCAAGAAAAAATAAATATCTGTCAAATGATAAGCATTTTAGGAACAAAACGTAACCAACTTATATTAGTATTTTAAACTATGATTCTGTTATATAGCCTGGGCTATTTTTCTGAATGCAAATAAAACAACTTACAAAACTAAATATTACTCTACTCCATAGTAATATATTTGGACAAGCAAAACAATCAAATCCTAAGTGCCCGTTATCCTGATCATTTTGGAGAAGTTTATAAAAGAACGAAACATGGATATTGAGAACTGTTCAGCAAACGAGTTCCTTTTCTTGGGAATTACCAATAACCCTGAGATGAAAGTGCTTTTATTTATCACAGTTTTACTTGTTTACTTCTTTATTCTTCTTGAAAATCTTGGAATGGTCATTTTGATCAAAGTGGATCCCTAGCTTCACACACCCATGTACTTCTTCCTCAACCACCTCTCCTTCTCTGACTTCTGCTACTCCACTGCAGTTGGACCTAAGATGTTGGTGGACTTACTTACAAAAAGAAATTCAATTAATTTCCTTGGCTATACTCTGCAGTTCTTCGTCTTTTGCATCGTCACAGATTCTGAGTGCATGCTATTGGCCATGATGTCATTTGATCGATACAAAGCCATCAGCAACCCCTTACTATATGCAGTGGGCATGTCCAGCAAAGTGTGCTACCAGCTGCTGGCTGTGGTTTACCTGGTAGCTGTGATAGATGCTGTGGTGCACACAACATTGACATTCCAATTATGTTTCTGCGGATCAAAGGAGATCAATCATTTCTTCTGTGATTTACCTCCATTGTACATCCTATCCTGTTCAGGCATACAAGTCAATGAACTGGCCTTATTTACTGTTTTTGGTTTCATTGAACTGAGCACCATCTCAGGAGTCCTTGTCTCCTATTGTTACATCATCTCTTCAGTCCTGAAGATCCGCTCTGCTGAGGGGAGGTTCAAAGCTTTCTCCACCTGTACCTCCCACTTGACTGCAGTTGCCATTTTCCAGGGAACAATGCTCTTCATGTATTTCAGGCCTAGTACTTCTTATTCTCTAGATCAAGACAAAATGACCTCACTGTTTTACACTCTTGTGATTCCAGTGCTGAACCCTCTCATTTACAGTCTGAGGAACAAGGATGTAAAAAAAACTCTACAAAAACTGAAAAAAAAATTGTTTCTAAAAATTTTCCACTAAATGTACAAATATACTTATTTAGAGTGATTGTTGTGTTTGGAAATTGATATTCATGATGAACAAGATAGTCGTGTTTAATATAACTTGATAAAACTGTGTTTGTACTAACACGTTATTGCAGTTGAGTCATTTATCTTTTTTTATTTTATTTATTTTTTTATGTCTATGAATGTGTTGTCTGCATGTAGGTCTGTGCACCCATGTCCTGCAATGCCGTGGAGGTCAGAAGAGGGTGTCAGATTCCCCTGGAACTGGAGTTCTCCTGGAACTGGAGTTACAGACTCCATGGCAGTTCTCAGCCGCCATGTGAGTGCTGGGGATCGAACCAGTGTCCTCTGCAAGAGTGGTCAGCACACTTAAACTCTAGGCCATCCCTCCAGCCCCTAAGTCACATATCTTTAAATACATTATATTTCATTAAATGACTCATATTAACATATACATTCTTCATTTTTAAATTTTCCTGATCCTGTTCTTTTAATTTTATATGCTTATTCCTTCATTCAGTGCTTATTATACTGTTTTAATAACATTTACTGGTTTCACTTTGTACAATTTATGCCTTGTATTTCATGGGAAACTCAAAACTTTATATCCTAGTCAATTTTATACACTGATGAAAGTTATACCCTTACTTTGAACATTGAATATTTTACAAAAGACTTCACAATATTCCAGAAATTCATAGTGTTCTATTACTAAAAAGTTTTGTAAAAACTCAGTGTCCAGGAGAGAGGTTTTTTTAACTGGATTCAAATACCAGAACGTAATGAAAATTTCCTTTAAAGGTGTTATTTTATTTTGGTTTATGTCTGTCTGCCTGTCCTTGTGACTGTATGGAGAATGGGTATGGAAGTTGTCCCTGAAAGACAGAAAAAGGCATCATTTCAAGGAGCTGAGGGTTCCAAATGTATGTGAACCACCTGACATGGGAGCTGGAAATCAAACTTGGATTCTCCTAAAAAGCAGCAAATGCTCTCAAGCATTAAGCCATCTCTCTGCCCCTTCCTGAAAAGCTTGTTGGTAGCGAGCAGGGTATTTTGAGTTGTATTAAGATAAAAGTCCCATGATATTTTGACACTAAAGAGGTGCAACAAGATTAGAATGCGCAGAGTAATTAAAAGGACTTGCATGACTAATGGCACACTCAGTCAAGTTGATTGCCTAAGTGGCAACATCAGCATGTAGAGATTTGGGAGGCAGAAAACTTTAGCTACGGAATTAATGAGTTTGTCTTTGCTCCTTGACTCACCACTTGAACAAGAGTCCAGGGTGTTTGTAAAGTCAACAAAGAGTTTCAGTCTCTCTTTTACTATTTCTGAGTCTGTCTCTCTCCTTTTTCTATTTCTCTGCCTCTCTCTTACAAATATGAACTTCCTCTCCTTGACAATTCTCTTGTAATATATTGTGTAACATGTCTGTGAATATTTACCTAATGAATCTGCATATTTTATCTAATATTTATTGGTTGACAGTTGCATAGAGTCATGCAGTTACAATATATTTGACCTATTTCTCCCCCTTAGCCTCTGCTCTCTTTCTTCCATTCCTTTATTGTTTTCTTCTACACAATTTCCCTCCCACCTACATGCTTTTTATTGTGATTCACTGACATTAACTGAGTTTACAGTATGACCATGGGTGGCCGTTTTTTTACTGGAACGTGGACAACCAACCAGTGTTTATACCAAGGGAAAAAGTCACTCATTTTGAAGAGTCTACTAATCAGCAATGGTTTCTAACTCCGTGCATGAAGGAAATCTGGCAGGACCAGATCGTTTTTAGCATATAACCAGGTTTTTATCATATAACCCCACATAAGCAGTACACTCATTACTGCAGCAGCCACATCATGTCCAGAAGATGTTCCACAAGATGATTTCTCATGCTCTGGCTGACCATATTTTTTGCTCCACTTGGAGTGATAGTGGTTAAACTTTATAGCCCCTTAATATTGAGTACCCAAAAGGCACTATTCTCATCCATTTGAACAGATCTCTTTCTTTGATTGCAAAGCAGTGCCAACTGCAGACAGAAATTTTCTAAGGCTGAGAACAGCTCAGAAACACAGGTATAATAATAAATATTTAGAAGAAAGTTTGATGTCACTTCTGTTTAGCAAAATAATAGTATTTGGTTCTTCACAGGGCCTATAACCTCCCTCGACAATTTTTTTTTCCCAAGGTTTATAGTACCAAGTATAAATCTGCACTTGTGGAAAAGGTAAGAAAAATAAGAAAATAAGTTGATTGCTCTCATAATTTTTAGGCCACTATTGCATCAGTAAGAAAAGTATAGGGTGGGGGCATTGTTAAAAAAGGGGGGTGGAGGCAGGGTAAGATAAAAAAAAAAGAAAAGCATATCTGGGAAGTTGGTATTGTAAGTAACAGGCTTCATTTACTATTTGTAAGTGCAATGAGTTTTCTTCCCCAGCTTATTTATTTATTTATTTATTTATTTATTTTTATGTATATGAGTGTACTGTCTGCATGTAGGTTTATGCACCCATGTCGTGCAATGCTGCAGAGGTCAGAAGAGGGCGTCGGATTCCCCTGCAACTGGAGTTAAAGACGGTTCTCAGCCGCCATGTGGGTGCTGGGGATCAAACCCGGGTCCTCTGCGAGAGCAGCCAGCACTCTTATCCTCTAGACCATCTCTCTAGCCCAGGGTTTTTCCTTTTTAATCAGAATTAGTTAAATTGTCTGTTAGCTTCATCCTTAAGTGATCTTCATAAGAAAATGAAAAGTAGCCAAATACTTGAAGGGGCATAGAAAAATACAAGGATCATTTTAAACTATATATTTATTAGAGAATATTTTCTAATTAAATTATTTTTATTGATTCAAGAAAATCATATCTCATATGTTGATCACACTTGCTTTCCCCTTTCTCTTTTCAATCCCTACCTTAATAGTCCCTTCCCTGACCTAATGTCCTTTGTTATTCCTTGTTTTTAAAGTTATTTTGAGAATTTCACATGAGTATTACACTATATTTAAATTCCTCCTAGACCCTTATCACTCAAGTCATATCCCCCTAATCCCTGTTAATTTCTGTCTTCCACATTTTATTTTTACATATGCATATGTATATACTAAAAAATGAACACATACACCAACACACACACACACACACACACACACACACACACACAAACTAACATACTACCATGCTATGGAGACTTAATTTGCTACAGCTTACCTAGTCTAACTAGAATGCATTACCTAGCATCAGGTGCCATGTCCCTATAATATTCTTTAATTTTTTTTTATTAATTTTTTATTTAGTTCTGTATGTGTATGAATGTACTGTCTGCATGCAAGTCTGTGCACCCGTGTCGTGCAGTGCCGCGGAGGTCAGAAGAGGGTCTCGGATTCCCCTGGAACTGGAGTTCTCCTGGAATTGGAGTTTCAGACGGTTCTTGGCCGCCATATGGGTGCTGGGGATCGAACCCGTGTCCTCTGTAAGAGTGGTCGGTGCTCTTAACTGCTAGGCCATCTCTCCAGCCCCCCTTATAATATTCTTTATACCTCCTTTTCAACAGTATGTTTTGAACCTTAGGTGTAGAGGTTACAACACATGGAGACCATGTAGCCATCTGGTCAAATAAAGATAATAAGTGATTGAGAGATACATAGTAAGGAAAACTAACTTTCCCTCTTCCAGCATCTGTCAGTTGTCAATACATCATCTGCTAGAGCTGGGATGTTCCCCCCAACTTGCCTGTCCATTATAACCTAATTATGCCAGTCTTATGCATGGTGTTGAGTGCTATGTATTCATATTTGAAACTACCTGTCAAATAGGTTTGGACAGCTCAATATCCATAATATTAAACTGACAATTACCTATTGTTATACTGATAGACTATCTCTCAATTCTCAACAGAAGAGTTTCTTCATGAAGCAGATGTTTATTAACATGGAGACCACCAAATACTCAGAAAAGAGCTTGGAGAGTGTTTGGCCCTAATTGGAGCACCTATTTCACAACCTCTTCTCCCAAGGCTCAGAGATCATTGTGGAAGAGAAGGTAGGAAGATTGAAGGAACCAAAGTATGATTACTATGATTAGAGAATTGGTTTTTTGAGTTATTGAATTTTGTGTTTTCATACAATATAATTTGATGGTATTTAGATTAACTTCCCCATACACACCTCATTCTACTGCCCTCAGCACATTCAATGTATTCCACTATATATACAACATGGCCTATTTATTTGTGATCCATACGTCCCTCACTGTGGATCTATCCATCAGAGGACAGTCCACCCACCAACTGCGCTCTCTCCCAGAAGCCACACTTGCCCAAAGTTCCTTAGATCGTGTTGCAGTTTCTCACCAACTTCCTGTTGTCTATTCTGGGATTTTGTCTGGTTTGGATTGGCATGGGATTTGTGCATTCTCTTTCAATTGCTGAGTTCATATGCCTAACTGACCATCTGTCTGGAAAGCTCTTTTTCCTTGTGCTCATCCAGCGTCTTGGGCTCTTACAATCTTTCCAGCTACTCTTGTGTAATGACCCCTGAGTCTTGGTAAGCAGAAGGTAGAAATAGGTGTACTCTTCATGTGTAAGCAGTCTGCACACTCGTTTTCTCTGCATGTTACCCAGTTGTGGGTTTCTATGTTAATCATTATCTGCTACATAAGGAAAACTGGTGAGATTTTTAAAAAGACATTCATCTTAAAGTGTGTCACACATAACTAAACATGCCACCAAAACTTATTCTCTGAAGTTCAGCAGTTGTGAAACTCTGTAATTCTCTATCTATTAGGAAAAGAAGCTTCTTTGATGAGTGGTGGGAAGAACATGTCTCTATAAGTACGAAGATGTATACTTAGATTAAATTAAGAAATTACTTTGGTCTAGGAATAGCACAAATAGGTTTTTCTCTAGGATGTATGACTACTTCAACCATGTATATTTGGTTATATTTATCTTACCACACAAAAGCTCCCCCCTATTGAGTGGGCCTTAACTCCAATGAGATAGCTACTGATAATCCCCAAGTCAGAGTGCCACTACCACTACTGAGTCAATTTTTATAGTTTATTAGGAGATTCATTTATTAGATTTACACCTAGGTTGGATCATTGATTGGTTTTCTCCCTTTATAGAATGCATATTATCCTGTGGCACCATCAGAACTAATCTTCTAAAAGGAAACATCTAGGTTATTTCTAGTTAGATGGTTTCAAGTCTTGTAAGCACTGCCTATTTTCAGCAATAGTGTCTTACCTTCAAATTCTGCGAGGTAATCAAGGGCTGTGGCTATAGCCCTTGTTATTTTGGGACTCTCTTGAAATATGCTGAGCGGGGCTGGAGAGATAGCCTAGCAGTTAAGAGCACCTACTGCTCTTGCAGAGGACCTGGGTTCGATCGCCAGCACCCACATGGTGGCTAAGAACCATCTGTAACTCCAATTCCAGGAGAACTCCAGTTCCAGGGAATCCAAGACCCTTTTCTGACCTACACAGCATTGCATGACACGGGTGCACAAACCTACATACAGACAGTACTTTCATACACATACAAAAATAACAATAAATAAAAAAGAAATATGCTGAGCAACAAATGGATTGGAGGACTCTTCTACATGGCCCAGTGCTTTTTGTTATATAGCCATCAGATATATAGATATAGATATAGGTATAGATATAGATAGATATAGATGATATAGATATAGATATAGATATAATGAATATTTTCCAGTAAGATTTTGAACTGCTAGATATTCTGGGTTTTTTCACACTATTTAACTGTTATTTACCTCACCTCTCACTTAACCTTTATAAGACTCCATCCGCTTTCCCAAATTAGAATATCCCCATTTTCACATTTCCACTGGACACGACCTCTGTCGTACAATTTCTCTCCCTCAAGCCCCTTCTTCACATTCACTCCAATGACTACCTTACATTCTCCCAGCTTCTGTTGTTAGGTCAGAAGATGTAATCTCAACTAAGAATTTAGAGCTAAGATCCACACATGAGTGAAGAAAAGAAAATAAAAAACTTAGATTGTTCAATTTTCTGAGTCTATGTTACTTCACTTATTAAGACTTTGTAGTTCCATCCATTTACCAGCAATTTCATAATCTTGTTTTTCTTTATCACTGAGTAGAATTCCATTCTGTAAATCCACAGCATTTTTCATTTTTCAGTTGACGGACATTTATGTTGTTTGCATGTTTTAGTTATTATGGAAAAAACAACAAAAACATGGGTGTGTAAGTATCTCTATAGTAGGATAAATTTGTTGGTTATATGGCAGTGAGTCATACGTATAACCAGACCATGTGGTAGATTTACTTTTTATTTATTTATTTTTTAATTTTATTTATTTATGTATATGTATAAATGTATCATCTGCATGCAAGTCTGTGCACTCATGTCGTGCAATGCCGCAGAGGCCAGAAGAGAGTGTGGGATTCCCCTGGAACTGGAGTTCTCCTGGAATTGGAGTTTCAGATGGTTCTCGGCCACCATGTGGTTGCTGGGGATTAAACCCCGGTCCTCTGCAAGAGCGGTCGGCACTCTCAACTGCTAGGCTATCTCTCCAGCCCCTTACTTTTTATTTTTAAGTGTTCTGCACAATGGTTGTCTGTGTTCGCAATCACACCCAGAGTGTATGAGGGATCTCATTTCCCTATTTCCTTGCCAGCATTTGGTGTCATTTGTCCTATTGATCTATTGATAAAATAGTATTAGATAAAATATTTTCTATTTTAATATAATTTCATTGATTTTTTGATTTTCATACAATGGAGTTTGATGCTATTTATATACCCTTACCTATGTGCGCCTGTCCCCACTGCCTCCAGTAAATGAATTTAATAGTCACATATATTATATATGTATCCTATAAATTCTGATTGTGTACCCAAATATCTTAATATAGTTTTAATGTGCATCTCAATAAATATTAAGTATGTTGAACACTTTTTAATGTATTTCTTTTTTGTGTTCAAATTTTGTACATTTCAGACATTTTTTTTTTTTTTTTTTTTTTTATTTTGTTTTTGAGACAGGGTCTTGCTGTAATCCCAAGCTGTCCTGGAACTCACTGTGTAGAGCAGGCTGGCCCTGAACTCACAAAAATCTTCCTGCCTCTGCCTCCCCAGTGCTAGGATTAAAAGTGTGTACTACCACACCTGTACAACATTTCTTAATCAAATTTAGACTCATTCCCTCTTCCTTTCTCCCCACCTCACCAGAGTTCATGCATTCTGCCCTACATGTCTGGCACCTTTTTCTCAGTCTTATTTAAATTTTTTGATGCAGAAGTTTGCTGTTTTGGCAGGAGTTTACTGTTTCAGTCAGTTCTCTGACCAATCTTTTTTGTTGTTGTTCCTTCTAATTGTGTCACTCCAAACTATGCATATATGCATGCCCCACATATACCAAAATTATGACAGCTGAAAATAAACTATGGGTTAATTCCAAAACATGTTTAGGTCTTCACAATTTGATAGTGAAGTTATATGCAAGTAATGACACAATATTATTTTATATTCCTACATTACGTAACAAGTAGATGAGTCACATTAGGTACTATATTTACTAAAAAAAAGAAATAAAAATGAATTATTGTTTCCTTTTTATTTATTTATTTATTTATTTTTGTTATAAAAGTTTTATTTCTAAAGTGATCATGGGCACAGCAGTCTCTGCCACAGGAAGACAAATAAACAAAGCACAGAAAGCATGGTCACTGACTGGAATTCCTCCCCAAATATGCAATGCCCTTTGAAAATCAAAGGCAAAGCCTTGCAAAAAGATACAGTACTTTGTTTCAAAGGGACTATTTTTATATTTGCTTAAGCAAGAGGGAGCCAGAGGGGGTCACTCTAAAGTAGATAATCTCTTGACTTCCCCCACCCCAACTCATCTTTAAATTAGAATTGCTTTCCATCTACCCATGGTCCCTATACACTCTCTCATTTCTGTGTTACTTGAGCCCTAAAACCAATCACTAGAAAAATGTATCAAAGCAAGTCTCAAAGTAAGCTTAAGGTTCATTTCCCTTAAGAAATTCCTGGCTTTTCTTCTTCTGGTGCCTCTCTGTCCGTACTTCTTAATCATTTCTGTCTTCCTCCAGACTTTGCCCAACTTGATCTTTCCTACTAAGGTTTACCCTGAGACTGGCAGAGCCAACAAGAAAACTCTTTAAGAATATAGGGTTTGCTATTAATAGCCATGGTACAGACCCCTGCAAGTCAACTCAACCAAGCAAAGAAATCTGTCAGCCTGGATAAGTTTCCCAGAACCTAGGAGGTAGGACTTATTCATAAATAAAAATATACAGCAAGACTGTCTGACCCCTCATAGCTTCTAATGTCTGAGAAGTCCTGTGATGATCCAAACCTTTCCCAGCTGTACTCCAATCTTACAAAGAACTTTTGCCTTCCAACTGGGATTAAAGAAAAGAAGGCCTGTTTCAGTGTAAATCAAAATCTAAGCTGTATGGGCATGTTCTTCCATCTAAGCACTTAATCTGGTTGCCGTGTGCCACAGCAGCTCCTAGGAGTCACTTGGGAAAGTCATTAACAAGCTCTTTACTAGAGAATGGTCCTCATCCTTTGCATTCTCTGAGCGGTCAGGCCTCCAAAGTGGAAACATAATGTTTTCCTTCCACGAGGACTGAGCCTCTCTACTCCACCTTGGAAAGATTCCTTTTCTCATCACAGAATGGACTATAAAAATCAAATCAACATCTTTTCAAAGAAGTCAACATTGTAGAAGAACATTTTGAGGCTAAGGCCTTGATCTCTTGAAGCCAGGATTTACCCTATCTATAGATATTGGTTGAAAAGTTTGGAGGTTAGGTGACCACAGATACAATTCAGTTTGATCAAATAATAAATTATAAAATATTCATACAGATCCTACTCTTGGGACACTTTGGATTAGATCACTTTGTGCTATAATGGTGTCTGGTCCAGAAAAGCTTACATTACTACAGTACAGAGAATCTCCTTTCAAATATATCAAGTACTGATCCTCTTATGTAAATGAATACAGTAAGCCAGACCTTTTTCTAACGCTATCCACCGTCAACTCCCAACTCTGATATTCTGCTCATACTACCTTCCGATATAAAGAACTCTTGCCTTTTAGGGTATCAGAAACCAGTACAATATTCCCACCTTCCCCCTTGGCTCCCCATGTTTAGCTCCTTTGATCCTTCCTCTGCTCCTCCCTCTGATCCTAGTCTCACCTCCAGTCCCTCCTTCTCCAAATCCCCCAAGGTTCTCAGCTCTTCCCAGCTTTTCCTAATCCAAGTGGTAGTCCAGGCGCTCGCCCACTGAGGAGCCCACAGACCAGCTGTCACCCCTGGTCTCTGTGACTAGGGTAGGTGTTCCCAAATCGGTCTGGCCTTTCATGCTGCCCTCTCTCCTTGCAGTTTGTCTCTTCCTTCGAATCCGCTGTCACCCCGGCTCCCCGTTGGCATCGCTGCTTTCCAGTTTCTCTTCTTGAACTGTCCACGCTTCAGGTTATTTTCTCTCCAACTGGAATAAGCTGTGGGTTAGCACTCCCAGGAAGAATATGTCTTATTTTCCTGGGTTGGAAATTGCCCCTGAGTCTCCATGAATTTTTCTACCAGAGGAGTTCTTATGAGGGCTTCTACTTTTCTCTGGAGCTGATGTCTTGGTCTCTAGTCAGTTCTGGCTGTTTTCTTTCATGGGCTGCCAGCTTGTCCAGGCATAACCTTTCGATCCTTGGCAGCTGGCCCTGGTCCATCCACGCACGGTGTTTCTGTGAGTGCCATTATTGTTTCCTTTTTAAAGAAAGATTTGGTGCTAGCATCCACAAATGAGGGACACCATACACTCTTTGATTTTCTGGAACCGTTTTACTTCACTTAATATAATGGCTACTAGTTCCGTCCATTTACCTGTAATGTTCATGGTATCATCTTTCTTTATGGCTGCATAGAACTCCATATGTAGATGTACCATATTTTCTTTATACACTCAATGGTAAAGAGACACGGGTTGCTGCCAGTTCTTTGCCATTGTGAAGAGACCTGCAATAAAATAGATATGCATGTATCTCTGTGACAGGATGAGTCTTGCGGGTATATACACAGTAATGGTATGACTGTGTCAAGTGATGTGCTCATTTTCAGTTTCTTGAGAGTTCTCCACACTGCTTTCCATAGGGGTTGCATGAGTTTTTATTCCCTTCAGCAGTGCATGAGTGTTCCTTTTTCCCTACATCCTATCCAGCATCTTCTATCCTTTGTTTTCGTGAATATTTCTAGTCTTATCAGAGTAAGATGAAATCTTAAAGTGCTTTTAATTTGCATTTCCTTAATTATTAGCAATGTTGAAAAGTTTAAAGATATTTTAACAGCCATCTTTACTTCTTCATTTGTGAAGTCTCTTTTCAGCTTGAGTCTATCTTTTGAGTGGGTCAATTTTCTTCTTCCTCTTTTGTTTTTTGAGTAGTTTATATAGTCAGGATGATAATGCTCTATCAGATGTATCACTGCTGAGAGTTTCCTCCCAGTCTGTGAGTTGTCTCTTCACTTCTTTGCTACTTTCTCTCACTGTAGAGAAGCACTTGAGTTTAACAGGGTCCCACTTGTCAATTGTTGATCTTACTTTTTGGGCAGCTGTTGTCTGATTTTGAAAGTCTTTTCCTATGCCTATGTCTTGTAGGTTATTACCAACACATTTTCTTTTACTCTTCTCAGAGTTTTGGGTTTCACATTGATGTCTTTAATCACTTTGGAGTTGATTTTGGTACATGGTGAGAGGTAGGGGTTTAGTTTTATTCTTCTACAAACTGTGATCCAGTTATGCCAACAGCATTTGATGAAGATGCTGTCTTTCCTCCATTGACTCTTCTTGGCCCCTTTGTCAAATATGAGGTCGCTGAAATTGCATGTGCTCAGGTTTGGATCTTCAATTTTGTTTCATTGATCTATGGATCTGTTTTTGTGCCAATGCCAGGCTTTTTCATGATTAAAGCCCTGTAGTATATTTTGAAGTCTAGTATGGTAATCCCCCCTCCCCCAGTATTGCTCTTTTTGTTCAGTGTTCCTTTGGCTATCCAGGGTCTTTTGTTTTTCCATATGAATGTTAGGATGTTGTTTGTTTGTTTGTTTGTGGTTTTGTTGTTTTTTTCCCCTCTAAGTCTGTGAACAGGTTCGTGGAGATTTTAATTGGGATTACATTGAATCTGTGTACTCCTTTGGACAAGATCTTCATTTTTACTATATTAACTCTTCCGATCCATGAGCACAGGAAGTCCTTCTATCTGCTGGTATCTTGTTCAATCTCCTTCTTCAAGGACCTAAACTTTCCATTGTAGAGATTTTTAATGTCTTTTGTCAGGTTTATTCCTATATATATTATTTTTTGGAGGCTATTGTTAATGGGAAAATCTCTTTATATTCCTTCTCCAGTTGCTTATTATTGGTATAAAGAAAGGCTACTGATTTTCTATTTTAGTTTTGTATCCCACCACATTAATGAAACTGTTAATCACTTCTAGAAGTTTTCTGGTGGAGTTCTGGCATCCCTTAGGTAAACTATCATGTTATCTGCAAAAAGGGATAGCTTGACTTCTTCTTTTCCAATTAGTTTTCTTTTCCTGTCTTATTGCTCTCACAAACATTTCAAGCACTATGTTGAAAAGGAGGGGGGATATGGGACAACCTTGCTGAGTTCATGACTTTAAGGGGAATGCTTCTGTTTTTTTCCCCATTTATGATGCTGCTGCCTGTGGGTTTGTTATATATGGCTTTAATTATGTTGAGGAATGTTCCCTCCATTTCAATTCCCTCTAGGACTTTAAACATGAAGGCACATTGAATTTTGTCCATTGAGTTGAGCATGTGGTTTTGTCTTTCTGTCCATTTATGTGCTTTATGGCATTTATTAATTTATGTATGTTGACCCATCCTTGCATCTCTGGTATGAATCCCACTTGGTCATGGTGGATGATCTTTTTAGTTGTGTGCCCGAATGTGGTTGTCACATATTTTATTGTGAATTTTTGCATCTATGTTCATTAATGAAATGGGTATATACTGCACATTTCTATCTCATTCCTCTTGTCGGCCTCCACCCAGTCCCCTGTCAGACTTATAACTGGTTGGTCTCTGATCCCTTTTCCTCATACCTCTGAACTACCTTCCTAATACAGACTAGCTAAATTCCCTAGCTTTCTATCTGTCTGCCACAGACCATGTCTTCTTTTTTATTTTTTTATGTGTATGAATGTACTGTCTGCACATGGGTTTGTGCACCCCGTGTTGAGCAATGCAACAGAGGTCAGGATTCCCCTGGAATTGGAGTTCTTCTGGAATTGGAGTTACAGACAGTTCTCAGCTGCATGTGGGTGCTGGGGATTGAACCCGGGTCCTCTGCAAGAGCCGTCTGGACTCCTAACTGCTAGGCCATCTTTCCAGCCCCACAGACCATGTCTTCTACTAGACTGACCAGCATACCTACAATCCTGTCCCACCATACATTCAGACCAGTCTACTACCCTGCAAAAACATGAAACATGTACTCATTTAGTTTACAGTCTTGAACAAAAAGTTAACATGGTACACGAACAATATAAACACAACTAAAATTAAAATAAAGAAAAGCAGAGTAGAATTTCCTACTGGACACATAACCACAAAGAACACCCATATGCCCAAAGGTAGTTTGAAAACATGTTGAGAACTCCAGAAGCCCAGCAACATGACAGCTCCCAGCAGGTCTGAGAGAGTCCCAGAGGCCCAGCAGCAATGACATTCCAGACTCCTTACCTACTAACTAGGGAAACCTGGGGACCTACCCTCTGCTACAGGCAAGTCTTCCCTGTACCCGGACCCAGATATTAATGTTTAAACCAGCTTGGAAGGACTGGTAGGCAGAACACACATGAAGCTGCTCATCTTTGAATGCAAATCTCCCAACCTCTCCTCACTGATGAGAATCCCCAACTGTGTGGCTGTGGCAGCTGGAATTACAGAACCCCAACCCACTAGTGATCATCTGGGCCTCATCCCTCAGCTCCACGCTAGGGTTTCCTGCCCCTGGGCCCAGATTTACACATTAGCCAACAGCCCCAGAGAGCTGGTTATTGAACCCCATGTGGTTCGGGGCTCTGTGAGTACAACCCTCCCAGTGAGCATATCAAACTGACTCCACCCTATGGTGAAAGTCACCAACTGTGTAGCCCTTCAAACCTAATAAAAAGACAATGACAGCATATGAAGAATATGAACAAAGTCAGTTTTCAATTCAACAAAACAAAACACTTGACTTTGATAGCAGAATCACAAACAACGGATACCAAAAACACAATGAATAAATAATAATATCAAAAACCCAAATAGTAAGTCTCCAGTAAATACTAGCAATCCTGTAGAAGACTCCTATAATGATGACTCCCTAAATGTAACCCAGAATAGTGATCTTAAAATAACTATCATAAATATGATCATTGAATTCAAGGAATTTAAAGAACATACAAACAAGTCAAAAAACTGAAAAAAAGATACAGATAAACTAAAATAAGAAAAGAACAACCTGCAAGAATACCTTGATAAACTTCAAAATGAATTCATAAAAAGATATGGAAATATTGAAGAAAACTCAGGATGAAATGAAAAATTAAATGGAGCACTCAATCAGCCATCTGGAAACAATGGGAGAAAGCCTCAATAAACGAATGAATGAAGCCGAAAAAAAAAAATATCAAGACTGGAAGATAACATGAAAGAATTGGACCATTCAAGCAAAGATTATGAAAAATAAAAAACAAAACAAAACACAGGAATGGAATAATCAGGAAATGTGGAACAACATGAGAAGATCAAACTTATGCTTCATAGGTAGAGAGGAAGGAGAAGAATCTCAGGATATGTGTATTTACCAGATCTTCAGCAGGATTGTAAAAGAAATTTTCCTCAAATTAATGAAAGACATACCCATACAAATACAAGAAGCAAATAGAATATCAAACAGACAGGATCAGAAAAGAAATTCCACATGGCATATCATCATATCATAGTAAAATACTAGATGCTCAAAACAAAGAGAAAAAATACATAAGCTTCAAAAGAAAAACAATGTCACACATAACGGAAAAGGCATCCAAATTACAGCTGACATTTCAATGTAAAAGATGAAAGAAAGATAGAGGACCTTCGACCAAATTATTCTCAGGTCTAAATGACTATAGGATGCCAACCAAGAATATTTCAACCAGCAAAAATGTCTATTATAGTTGAAAGAGAAAGAAATAAAAAAAATTTTCAGGACACAAAAAAGGTGAAAGAATACATGTCCAGAAAATCAACCCTTCAGAAAAAACTTGAAGCAATACAAAGAGCAGAAGATAGGAAAGACTATACCCAAGTGGCAACATAAATTAATTAGTGAAGGTATAACTGTGGATAGACATAGACCAATGCAAACAGAAACATAAATGATGGGAATCAATATACAACCTTCAACAATAACCTTAAATATTCATAGAATGAACTCCCTAATCAAGAATTGTGGGAAAATTTAATCAAGATGGTTAGCATTCTAAATCAAAGGGACCTCCCTGGCAACACCCACGCAGTGGGATGTAGTGATGCAAAGGTTTAGGATTTGGATCTGGGAGTTGAGTTATGCTTGCAATATAAGCTGGTCATTTGGGGAATAAAGCTCTCTCTGTATTTGGACACCTTAATATGCGTCCAAGAGTGCTATTTCCTGGGCATGTTTTCAACATGGCTCACCCCAGGAATAAATGGGCCATGCCACAAATGGCACCCAGACATATGGCTGATGGAAACCCTGACAAATTTGGTATGTGAACCACTAAATCTTGCCTTTTCTCCTCTCAACATTTTCCATGGGGCAACCTCTCTTGCTCATTCCAGTGGCTGGGAGGCTGATTTGGAAACACATGGCTTTGCATACATGGGGGAAACCTGCCTGGCTCCATTTTGGCTCAGAAGGATTGTCCCATCCCCTCTAGGCATGTGCCTCATAACTTAGTCACTCCTGTGGGCTATAAAAGCCAGCAGCTTCCAGGCTGAGTTTAATATCAAGGTTAATATCAAGTAGCCATGTTTGGCCTTGGAATCATTTTTCATAATTTTACAGGCCTAAAATAAAACTTTGGGGTTTTTAATTTCCAATAAAACTTGTCTTGGAGATCAGGGATTTTCCAAGACCAACTGAAGCACAGGTAGGTGCTGGGTGCTTCAGCCAGATGGATTGTTTAGTTTGATTCAAACTTCTTTGGCTTGATTGGCATGTGTGGCTGTGAGGGTAGAGTTGTTCTCCTAGCTGGTGTAAAAGGTGGCCCTGTTGCCACTGTGAGCCTTGAGATCAGGGATTACCTAAGACCACCTGAAGCACAGGTAGAAGCTGGGTGCTTCAACCAGGTGGATTGCTTGACTTGATTCAATCATCTTTGGCTTGTTTGGCAGTGGGGGCAGAGTTGTCCCCCTAGCTGGTATAAAAGGTGGCCCTGTGGCCACTGTGAGCCTTGATATCAGGGATTTCCCAAGACCACCTGAAGCACAGGTACTGGGACTAGGACCACGGAAAGAGTGTCCAAGTGGATTCTTTGGAGAAACTTCAGAAAAGAAAGGGAAGAGTCCGTTACACCTCCAATACAAATCCTAAAACTTAGACAAGTCAACACTCCATAAGCAAGGAGAAAAGAAAAACAAACCAATCAAACAAACAATGAAGGCATCTGAAGGAGGCAAGCAAAGCAAGCCTTCAACACAGTGAAGAGGAACTTGGGATTCACATTGAAATACAGGCAAAGAGAAAACCACATGCCTGGGACACGAAGAAGAAACAACATGGGAAAAGTGCAGGATAATTCCACACCAAGCTCTACCAACCCTGTGGAAGACCCCTACAGTGGGAAACAGTGGATATGGCCCAGGACATAGCTATCAGAAGTACAATTGTGGACATACTCAAATGAATCAAAACCTATAAAGATCAAGTCAGAGAACTTAAGAGACAGAATGAAAAACTCAAGAAGGACCTAGAAAAGGACCTAGAGAGAGAGAGAATGATGAACTCCAGAAGGAAGTGAAAACACTGAAAAGATCTCATGATGAAAAAGATAAGGAAACCAACCAGCAAAGCAAAGAGCTACAGGAAGAGATCGAGAAACTCCAAAAGGAAGTGGAAATACTAAAGAAATCAAAGGTGAAATGAAAAAGGAAATCAAACACTCATCCAATCAAGAGGAAAGTAATGGAAAAAGCCTCAGAAGCAGAATGGAGGAAGCAGAACAAAGAATATCAGACCTGGAAGATAACACAGAACAACTAAATACCTCAAGTAAAGATTATGGAAAATTTAAAAATACACAAAAGTGGAACAACCAGGAACTGTGGGACACTATGAAAAGATCAAACCTCTGCATCATAGGAATAGAGGAAGGAGAAGAATCCCAAGAGAATGGTATTGATCGGATCTTCAACAGAATAATAGATGAAAATTTCCCCAAACTAAAAAAAGACAAACCAATACAAATACAAGAAGCACATAGAATTCCAAACAGACAAGATCAGAAAAGAAACTCTCCATGCCATATCATAGTTAAAACACTAGACACCCAAAACAAAGACAAAAATCTGAAAGCCCAGAGAAAAACAAGTTACATACAAGGGGAAACCTATCAGAATTCCAACTGACTTCTCAGTGCAAACTATGAAAGCAAGAAGAATGTGGAGCAAAGCATTCCCAGTGTTAAAGGATTAAAGATGCCAACCCAGGTTATTATACCCAGCAAAAATGTCGATTATAGTTGAAGGAGAGAGAAAAATCTTCCATGATATAAACAAGATGAAATAATACATGTCTGGAAAACCAACCTTCCAGAGAATACTTGAAGTAATTCAAAGGACAGAAGAAAGGAGCAACTATCCCCTGGTATGTAGAAAGAGAAATTAGTAAAAGCATAACTGCAGAAATAGAAACCTATACTAAAAATGCAAATGGATAATAAGGTGAAAGGAAGCAACGCATGTCTATCAGTTATAACTGTAAATATTAATGGACTAAACTACCCAATCAAAAGACATAGACTGGGAGAGTGCATCAGGAAACAAAACCCATGGATGTACTGCTAAAAGAAACGTATCTTACCATCAAGGATAGGCACCACCTTAAAGTGAAAGGACAGAAAAAATATTCCAAGCAAATGGCAACAAAAAGAAAGCAGGTGTTGCTATTTTAATATCAGACAAAATAGACTTCAAAGTAAAAGAAATCAGAAGATACAAAGAAGGCCATTACATTCTTATCAAAGGAACAATTCACCATGAAGATTTCACAATTATGAATATATATTCACCAAACTCTAGTGCACCAAACTATATAAAAAAAATTCTCCAGGGCCAGAAGGCACAGAATAACTCCAGTACACTCATAGTAGGGGGCTTCAATACCCCAATGAGTACTTGGGACAGGTCAACTGGACAAAGAATAAACAGAGAGACATCTGAACTGAATGATACGATACACCAAACGGACCTCACAGACATCTACCAAATATTCCACCCTAATACCAAAGAATACACTTTCTACTCAGCACCCCATGGAACATTCTCCAAAATCGACCACATACTGTGATACAGAAGAAACCTCCACAGATACAAAACGAATGAAATAATTCAATGCATTCTATCATTCCACAATGCAATAAAACTCACTATCAACACCAGGATAAGCTCTACTATCTACAAGAACACCTGGAGACTAAACAACATACTCTTGAATAATGAATGGGTCAAGGAAGAGATAAAGAAAGAAATTAAATCATTCCTGGAACTGAAGGACAATGGTAATACCACACAACAAAACCTATGGGATACTTTAAATACAGTCCTAATAGGTAAGTTTATAGCCATGAGAGCCTACATTAGAAAAACAAAAAGAGCACAAGTGAAAGATCTAACACTGCAGCTAAAAACACTTGAGAGACAACAACAGATGAACCCTAAAAGCAACAGACAGGAAGAAATAACAAAAATCAGAGCAGAAATCAATGAAATAGAAACAAAGAAAACAATAGAAAAAAAATCAACAAATCCAAAAGTTGGTTCTTTGAAATAATAAACAAGATAGACCTCTAGCCCAGTTAACCTAAAAAAAAAAAAAGAAGGAACAACTCAAAATCAGAATCCGTGATGAAAGGGGAAATATCACAATAGACAATGAAAAGATCCAGAAAATCATATGGGAATACTTTAAAAAAACCTTTACTCTACTAAGTTTGAAAACCTAGAACAAATGGATGAATATCTGAAATCCTGGGAATCACCAAAGCTCAACCAAGAAGAGATCAACAGATTAAACATAAATATATGAGGAATTGAAGATGTAGTAAGAAACCTCCCAACTAAAAAAAGCCCAGGCCCAGAGGGTTTCATGGCAGAATTCTATAAAACATTTCAAAAAGATTTACAACCATTATGACTCAAATTTTTCAGAAGGAGACAAACAGACGGCATTCTCCCAAATTCCTTCTATAAAGCCAGTATCACTCTATTACCAAAACCAGGCAAAGATACAACCAAAAAGGAGAACTACAGACCCATCTTGTTAATGAACGCAGATGCCAAAATTCTAAACAGGATACTGGCAAACCGCATACAGACCCACATCAAGAAGACTATCCATCATGACCAAGTTGGATTCATACCAGAGATGCAGGGATGTGTTAACATATGAAAATCAATAAATATCATCAAGCATATAAAAGGTATGAAAGACAAAACCCACAACATCGTCTCAATTGACACAGAAAAAGCCTTTGACAAAATCCAGCATCACTTCATGCTTAAAGTCTTAGAGGGAATTGAATTGGAGGGACTATTCCTCAATGTAATCAAAGTCATATACAGGAAACCCATAGCCAATATCACCCTAACGGGGGAAAGGACAGAAGCATTCCCTTCAAAGGTAGGTACTCGGCAAGGCTGGCCCCTGTCACCACTTCTCTTCAATATAGTGCTTGAAACACTTGCTAGGAAAATATGGCAAGAAAAGTAAATTAACGGAGTACTAATTGGAAAAGAGGAAGTCAAGCTATCCCTATTTGATGATGATATGATTGTTTACTTAAGGGATGCTAAGAACTCCACCAGAAAGCTCCTAGAAATGATTAAGAGCTTCAGTAAAGTGACAGTATACAAAATTAACCTAGAATAATTAGTAGCCTTTCTTTACACCAACAACAAGCAACTGAAGAAGGAATTCAAGGAGACCTTCCCACTCACAATAGCCTCAAAAACAATAAAATACCTAGGAACAAACCTAACCATAGACACCAAAGATCTCTACAATAAAATTTTAACCCCCTGACGAAGGAAATTGAAGAAGACATCAGAAGATGGAAAATCCTCCCATGCTCATGGATTGGGAAAATTAATGTAGTAAAAATGTCCATTCTATTTTTTTTTTATTATTTATTTTTGTATGTGTATGAATGTATTGTCTGCATGCAGGTCTGTGCACCCGTGTCGTGCAATGCCGCGGAGGTCAGAAGAGGGCGTTGGATTCCCCTGGAACTGGTGTTCTCCTGGAATTGGAGTTACAGACGGTTCTTAGCCGCCATGTGGGTGCTGGGGATCGAACCCGGGTCCTCTGCAAGAGCGTCGGGAGAGATGGCCTAGCGGTTAAGAGCGCTGACCGCTCTTACAGAGGACCCGGGTTCGATCCCCAGCATCCACATGGCGGCCGAGAACCATCTGAAACTCCAATTCCAGGAGAACTCCAGTTCCAGGGGAATCCGAGACCCTCTTCTGACCTCCGCGGCATTGCACGACATGGGTGCACAGACTTGCATGCAGACAGTACATTCATACACATACGGAAATAAATAAAATTAATAAAAAATTAAAAAAAAATGTCCATTCTACCCAAACTCTTGTATGTATTTAATGCAATCCCATTTAAAATCCCTAAGAGTTTCTTCACAGGCTTGGAGAAAAATGTCCTTAATTTTATTTGGAAAAAAAAAGACCCCACATAGCCAAAGCAACCCTGAGTGAAAAGAGCAATACGGGGGGGGGGGGG